>CP025649.1:21363883-21529857 GCA_003576665.1 Ipomoea trifida | reverse complement strand
GTGGCATGCATATGTAGGAGGAGCCTTCATTACAAGTGGGAAAATAATAACAGTTGGCCGGCGGGCGAATTAGATCATGGACTAGGGTTTATAATGATGACATTCAGATTATTTATGATTGGTTAACTATTATGTATTTGTAGTTAACAGATTATGTGATTGTAAATAAATTGAAAGCACATAATCTACGCATAATATGTTGTGATTTACCACTTTTGTTAAAAACTATAGTTATAATTATACAAAGTTATGCTTTTATTGACTTTAATATCATTGGTCCCGTAGCTCAGTTGGTTAGAGCGTTGGTCTTATGAGCGAAGGTCGCGGGTTCGAGCCTCGCCGGGACCATTATTAACACTATTACACACCATGGGTTTGAGCCTCTGATATTACCTGACCCCACACAGATGTGACCCTTTAATATTCATGTAGCAACGATATTCACACCATGGGTTTGAGCCTCTCTGATATTACCGACCCCTCACACAGATATCTGACTTTAATATCATTGGTCCCGTAGCTCAGTTGGTTAGAGCGTTGGTCTTATGACGAAGGTCGGGCGGGTTCGAGCCCCGCCGGGACCATTATTAACACTATTACACACCATGGGTTTGAGCCTCTGAATATACCTGACCCCTCACACAGATGTGACCCTTTAAATATTCATGTAGCAACGATATTACACACCATGGGTTTGAGCCTCTGATATTACCCGACCCTCACACAGATGTGACCCTTTAAATATTCATGTAACAAACCCGACCCCTCACACAGATGTGACCCTTTAAATATTCATGTAACAAACGCAGTCACACCTTATGGCAAGATGTTGGACTCGACTCTCCAAGTTGTCGCGCCACAAGTTCAATGGTAGCGCCCCCTTTATTTTTAGATGGCAAGATGTTGGACTCGACTCTCCAAGTTGTGGCCAACAAATTTCAATGGGAACGGCCTATTAATACCTTATTGGTTGAATTGATCGGGACATCCTAACTGTATTTTTTTTCTTTGTGATCCTGTGTCAATTAGGGTCAAAAGACGAATTTTACAGTTGGCTTTTCAATATTATTCTCTAACTGTATATTTATTAGGTATATATCTAGGTATGCTAGCTTCAACTCCGATCCCATGGCTGAGAACACTGATTTTGTCTGGGAATTGAATTCATCACTCCAGACAACCACATAAGCCACTGCGTTTCAATTAATTCACGTGCTCAGCTCCGATCCGCGTGTACAAACCATATCCACCCTTTCAGTCGTCACCCAAATTATTGAAGGACCAAACCGAGGCACCGAACAGACATTACTATATATGTCGAGACGTGAATTTACGTTATCCAAAAAAGTATCTTCCTGGTTAAATGTCTGACATATATAGGTGTACGTCTGAGAATTGAACTGCACAATATATGTGTGAATTATTGACTGCTGGCCTGCACGGATATATATATGGTGAGAAGATCGGAGTGGCCAGACGGCGGCTATGGATGAAAGTCATGAAACTGATCTGATGCCATTTGGGAAAAAAAAAAATTTAATTGGAAATGGTCTTAAGATCTGTGCAGATTGGATGAGCCATTTCTGCTGGTATGCCAAAGAGTGTTCAAAAATTGCATTAGTGGTAGACGCGTTAAGAAATCCACCAAGGTCTTAACACAGAGTCGAAAGTTATAATTAGTAGCGAATTCACAATTTTAATTTATTTTCTTATACTTGCATAACAATTAGCGTAATGTTTCGATGGGAGGATACTGAAGTTGAACTCCAAACCTCTACCCAACAATTTTAATTTATTACTCTATTACTCTCCCTACATGCATGCCCCAACAAAAATCGTTTACTCCATCTAAAATGAAAGTCTTTTTAGGTTGATTTTATTTTTATTTTTTTAAATTTTTTAGAATCTATACTATAATAAGTATTATCCTCCTCCCAAATTTTCCGCCCAAACTTAGGGGCATTTTAGTCAAAATATTGATTTTATTAATTAATTAATTTATTGATTATTTTTATTAATTTATTTATTAATAAATAGTAAAGGTAAATTGGAAAAATTTTGGGTAAATTATTGATTATATTAGTTAACCATATATATTTTTATAAAATTAGCAATCAATTATTATTACATTTCATAAAATTAGAATCATATTATTATTATTATTATTATTATATATATATATATGCCACAATGGTTTTGGTTGTTTTTGTAGCATATGTATTTTTTCTTATTTTAAATAGTATATACTGTGAACTCTCTCTCCTCCACAGATGAGAGGCGACGGCGGCGGATCTGCGATGGTGTCGAGTTCTTCCTCCTCCGGCGAGTTCTCCTCCTTCGGTTATCTCTCTCTCCCCGCCGGTCGAAGAAGATGATGATGAAATGGCAGGTAAGTCTTTTTTATGATTATTATTATTATTATTATTATTATTATTTATTTTTATTGATTATCTAGGAAGAAACAGGAAAGAAGAAAGAAAAGAAAAGAAGAAAGAAGAATGGAAGCAAGGAAGAAAGAAGAAGAAGAAAGAAAAGGAAAAGAAAAAAAAAGGAAATGGGTGTTGATAAAGATGATGGTGATGTTTTGTTTTATTATTATTATTATTTTTTGTTTATTATTATTATTATCTCGCAATAAGAAATTTTTCATAGAGAGCCTCTGGGATGGAAGACGCAAGGAAAACAAACAAGAAAAATCATAGAAAAATGCTACTGGAGGAAGTTATGTAGAGCACACGGCCACAAATTAAAACATTCCACCTCCTTAACTAAGTCTTCGAATTCTGTAAACCTATTAAATTTGTGAAATTCACTTCTAATTAATTCTGTCGTGTTATTATAATAAACTTTGAAGATCACAACTTTTTTTTCAAAGCAACAGAGTTCATGCATCAGATAAAATTGAGAGAAAAGGGATTGTTGGATCTCAGAAAACTTATTAAGTATGTTGATGATGGAATAAAACATTTCCAGTGAATCAAGAATGAAAACTTCGTAAGTTTATTATAAATATTAGGTTTGCAATTGTATTACATATAAATATTATTACATATTATAACAAATCCATTCCGTGCAACGCACGGGTGAAAATAAAGCATTTTGGAATTTGCATGAAGTTTTTTTGCTTACCTATTATGTTAAGAGTATAATAATAATAATAATAATAATAATAATAATAATAATAATAATAATAATAATAATATATAATACTATTGCGTAATAATAATCTAAAACTCTGAATATAATTTCTCTAATATTAATAATTAATAATATAATAATAATAATATTTCAAAACTCTTAACATAACTTCCTACTTAAATTTTCATATTAAATCCGTTTATAACGGTAATTACAATATAGAATTTGGAAAATAAAAATTCTAGCTAATCAATTTCCTAATACAATTTTCCTATTATATTTTAATTAATTGAAGCTTTCCTAATATATCTTACCAAAAAGGCTTTCTCCCTTTTTTATAATCAGATACATATGTTAATCCGTTTATTAGGTAATGTATATCCGTTAATCAATTTTATATATTTTTTTAGTTCAAATAATATCAATTACTCGCATTTCCTTTGATTACTTTTGAATAAAATCTTAAAATTATGACAATTAAGGAATTAATAATTTCTGTAATATAAATTTTATCTTATTAGTTAGGCAAATTGATAATACACATATTACGTCCATAATGAAGGATATTAAAAAATTATGATAATTATTCCAATTCATCAAAACTGATAATGAATTAGGAAGTAATGAAATATATATATAATATACTTTTTTTTAAAGCATGGGGCCCCCAAAAATTGGGGGCCCTGTGCGCCGGCCCTGGGAAAACATGCCCAGGGCCGGCCCTGTATACCAACACTATTAGATTACTTTCACATATAATTTTCAAGTGTTATTTTGCCATATTTGATGAATGTCATAAGATGAGAAACAAAATATATGACTTTAAGTAATAACTCAACAAGGACTAAATATGGTTATAACCTATACAACAACAATAACTTAAGAAACAAAAAATGCTACCATTACTTTCTTATTTAAACTTATATTTTAGCTATCGACTAATGCTCTTATAATACTAAGGCCCTATTTGGTAAATAATCAGCCTATCAACCAATTTTGGCTTATTTGACCACTATTAGTTGTTTGGTTAATAAGCTTTTTGTAACTCCAAAATGTTAAAATTCAAAAGGCTACTCAAAGCATCCTTTTCAATTAGCTTTTTGAGAAAAGAAATTATATAAAACAGCTATCAGCTAACAGCAAATTTATCAAACAACTTTCTACAATAAGCTAATATTATCAACAAATCATACCTTCTAACCCAAACAGCCAACAGTCATTTACTAAACAGGGCCTAAGAATTTTTGTATTCGAGTACTAAAAAGAATACGTGTTGTCATGTTGGATAGCTCAAGCGGTTGCACAATCAATGTTTAGTCTTGCTTTAAGTAAAGGTATGGAGTTTAATCTCCACTAAGAACCTGAAGAGTCATTAAGAGACTTTGACCAATCAGTGGAGGTGAACCTGAGGAGTGGGCGTAGAAGTGTACCCGCTAGTCTGAAGAAGATGTCATTTAGGCAACTTGAGATTTACCTCCTTCATAGGCCTAGTCTTTAAAATCGGAAAATCTAGTTTTTTTATTTTTTTTTTTAATTTTGTAAAAGGTGCTTTGATTTGGAAATGGGTTTTTTTGTTCACACAACATATTGGGCTTTGTACATACATAATACTGTACTTGTTAAAGATTTTGAGTTCTTGATCCATGAAAACTACAAAGCCCATATTAGATTGGGCCCAAATGCCCAATACTCATGCCCCGTTTTGCATTTCATTTTGTGTCTGACAACATATTATTTTTGTAGGACCCCAGTCAAAGACCCCACCGTGGTATGCGCCAATAAGACCATCAAAAGCCTTTGTGGCACTAGTGTGACACAGAAGTCATGGGTGATCATTGGTCCGACGCTTCGGGCGAAACCAATTCCCAGGGTGTGACGGGCCGTGTGTACAGGACCCGGGTACATATTCTCCGCGGCATGCTGATTCGCAATTACTAGCGATTCCAACAAGTGTACAATAAGCCCGCAAAAGACATCATTAGGCCCATTAACATTGAAAATACACGTTCTTTATTATTTTTTTTAAATTTTTTTTATAAGAGCTACTTTTTGGTACCAAAAATTGGACGCATTATATCAATCATATGGAATTAGATTTCTTAGGACCACACAAAAAAAGAAAAAAATATTATTATTATTATTATTATTATTATTATTATTATTATTATTATTATTATTATTATACTCTTAACATAATAGGTAAGCAAAAAAACTTCATGCAAATTCCAAAATGCTTTTATTTTCACCCGTGCGTTGCACGGAATGGATTTGTTATAATATGTGAATAATATTTATATCGTAATACAATTGTGCAAACCGTAATATTTATGGAATAAACTTACGAAGTTTTCATTCTTGATTCACTGGAAATGTTTTATTCCATCATTAACATACTTAATAAGTTTTCTGAGATCCAACAATCCCTTTTCTCTCAATTTTATCTATGATGCATGAACTCTGTTGCTTTGAAAAAAAAGTTGTGATCTTCAAAGTTTATTATAATAACACGACAGAATTAATTAGAAGTGAATTTCACAAATTTAATAGGTTTACAGAATTCGAAGACTTAGTTAAGGAGGTGGAATGTTTTAATTTGTGGCCGTGTGCTCTACATAACTTCCTCCAGTAGCATTTTTCTTATGATTTTTCTTGTTTGTTTTCCTTGACGTCTTCCATCCCAGAGGCTCTCTATGAAAAATTTCTTATTGCGAGATAATAATAATAATAAACAAAAAATAATAATAATAATAAAACAAAACATCACCATCATCTTTATCAACACCCATTTCCTTTTCTTTTTCTTTTCCTTTTCTTTCTTCTTCTTCTTTCTTCCTTGCATTCCATTCTTCTTTCTTCTTTTCTTTTCTTTCTTCTTTCCTGTCTTCTGTAATAATAATAATAATAATAATAATAATAATAATAATAATAAAAAAATAAAAAGTTACCTGCCATTTCATCATCATCTTCTTCGACCGGCGGGGAGAGAGAGATAACCGAAGGAGGAGAACTCGCCGGAGGAGGAAGAACTCGACACCATCGCAGATCCGCCGCCGTCGCCTCTCATCTGTGGAGGAGAGGAGAGTTCACAGTATATACTATTTAAAATAAGAAAAAATACATATGCTACAAAAACAACCAAAACCATTGTGGCATATATATATATATATATATATATAATAATAATATGTAATAATAATTGATTGCTAATTTTATGAAATGTAATAATAATTGATTGCTAATTTTATAAAAATATATATGGTTAACTAATATAATCAATAATTTACCCAAAATATTTTTCCAATTTACCTTTACTATTTATTAATAAATAAATTAATAAATATATAATCAATAAATTAATTAATTAATAAAATCAATATTTTGACTAAAATGCCCCTAAGTTTGGGCGGGAAAATTTGGGAGGAGGATAATACTTTTATATATAGTATAGATTCTAAAAAATTTAAAAAAATTAAAAATAAAATCAACCTAAAAAGACTTTCATTTTAGATGGAGTAAACGATTTTTGTTGGGGCATGCATGTAGGGAGAGTAATAGAGTAATAAATTAAAATTGTTGGGTAGAGGTTTGGAGTTCAACTTCAGTATCCTCCCATCGAAACATTACGCTAATTGTTATGCAAGTATAAGAAAATAAAATTAAAATTGTGAATTCGCTACTAATTATAACTTTCGACTCTGTGTTAAGACCTTGGTGGATTTCTTAACGCGTCTACCACTAATGCAATTTTTGAACACTCTTTGCATTACCAGCAGAAATGGCTCATCCAATCTGCACAGATCTTAAGACCATTTCCAATTAAATTTTTTTTTTTCCCAAATGGCATCAGATCAGTTTCATGACTTTCATCCATAGCCGCCGTCTGGCCACTCCGATCTTCTCACCATATATATATCCGTGCAGGCCAGCAGTCAATAATTCACACATATATTGTGCAAGTTCAATTCTCAGACGTACACCTATATATGTCAGACATTTAACCAGGAAGATACTTTTTGTGGATAACGTAAATTCACGTCTCGACATATATAGTAATGTCTGGTTCGGTGCCTCCGGTTTGGTCCTTCAATAATTTGGGTGACGACTGAAAGGGTGGATATGGTTTGTACACGCGGATCGGAGCTGAGCACGTGAATTAATTGAAACGCAGTGGCTTATGTGGTTGTCTGGAGTGATGAATTCAATTCCCAGACAAAATCAGTGTTCTCAGCCATGGGATCGGAGTTGAAGCTAGCATACCTAGATATATACCTAATAAATATACAGTTAGAGAATAATATTGAAAAGCCAACTGTAAAATTCGTCTTTTGACCCTAATTGACACAGGATCACAAAGAAAAAATACCAGTTAGGATGTCCCGATCAATTCAACCAATAAGGTATTAATAGGCCGTTCCCATTGAAATTTGTTGGCACGACAACTTGGAGAGTCGAGTCCAACATCTTGCCATCTAAAAATAAAGGGGGCCGCTACCATTGAACTTTGTTGGCGCGACAACTTGGAGAGTCGAGTCCAACATCTTGCCATAAGGTGTGACTGCGTTTGTTACATGAATATTTAAAGGGTCACATCTGTGTGAGGGGTCGGGTTTGTTACATGAATATTTAAAGGGTCACATCTGTGTGAGGGGTCGGGTAATATCAGAGGCTCAAACCCATGGTGTGTAATATCGTTGCTACATGAATATTTAAAGGGTCACATCTGTGTGAGGGGTCAGGTAATATCAGAGGCTCAAACCCATGGTGTGTAATAGTGTTAATAATGGTCCCGGCGGGGCTCGAACCCGCGACCTTCGGCTCATAAGACCAACGCTCTAACCAACTGAGCTACGGGACCAATGATATTAAAGTCAGATATCTGTGTGAGGGGTCGGGTAATATCAGAGGCTCAAACCCATGGTGTGTAATATCGTTGCTACATGAATATTTAAAGGGTCACATCTGTGTGAGGGGTCAGGTAATATCAGAGGCTCAAACCCATGGTGTGTAATAGTGTTAATAATGGTCCCGGCGAGGCTCGAACCCGCGACCTTCGGCTCATAAGACCAACGCTCTAACCAACTGAGCTACGGGACCAATGATATTAAAGTCAGATAAAAGCATATAACTTTGTATAATTATAACTATAGTTTTTAACAAAAGTGGTAAATCACAACATATTATGCGTAGATTATGTGCTTTCAATTTATTTACAATCACATAATCTGTTAACTACAAATACATAATAGTTAACCAATCATAAATAATCTGAATGTCATCATTATAAACCCTAGTCCATGATCTAATTCGCCCCGGGCCAACTGTTATTATTTTCCCACTTGTAATGAAGGCTCCTCCTACATATGCATGCACAAAAGGAGAAAGAAACAACGCAATGTGAACCCTACCATTTGTACGAACCCTGAAAACGCAATAATCCAAAGATGGACATCATATCATCTCGATCAGCAGCTTGAAAAGATGTATATATCAGAGAGAGTGAATGCATGTGTACACAGCCACACATGAACAATGGCTCACAGATATGTTTTATAATCAATAGATTTTAGCTAGCCCGCCCAAATAATATAATGCCCAGTGGCTCTAAATTTTATCACAGAACATGGGCCGCTTAATTCATAATAATTAGCTGCTTATGTAATCTCAATTGAGATTTGTGTCAAGTAATGAACGATTAAACACAAAAATCGCAGTGTAAATGTAAGAAGTGGCCTGGAGCAGAGATGTCAAGTCAAGTTATAATTAAAGAAGAAAACATAACTTCATACATCTTGGGTATCCATTACCCATCAAATGTTACATACAACTAATAGTAAAATTATATTGTTGGAAATCTAAGCAACATAATTAAATCTAAGCAACATCTTAGCATTAGGAACCACACAAACAATAGGCAAATTATGATGTGGACCCGGGTCCACCTTGCTAGGTGGATCCGAGTCCAAAATATACAATTTACATGCATATTGAATGTTCATAATTCAAATTGTGAATATTCAGTCTGTAAATGGACACGGCCCACTTTGCAATATGGACCCGAACCCTGGTATAACTATTGCAAACAATAGCTCACAAATATGTGTTATAATGAATAGGGGTTTAACTAGCCCAAATAATGTCCAATCAATAATTATTCCATAGACCATGGTCCATATATTTGTGTGAACCATAAATAAAAAGTACATTTTTAATATATTAAAAGTACATTGTTCGAAAGTACATAATTATATATATATTATCAAATAATGTACATTCAATACATAAATTATTTACTTTTAGTATATTAAAAATGTATATTGTATCTTGATCCATATATACAGCTATGTGAACTATGATCCACGTAATAATTTATGGGCACTTGGGCAGTGGCTCTAAATTTATCACAGAACATGGGCCGTTTATTTATTTAAGGTAAAATAATTTTAAATTAAACCAAAACCAAATTACAATTAGAGTTTAGGGTGAAGAAAATCACTCCCCACAAATGACAGAAGCAACAAAAGCTCATGCGCGCTAACAGGATAAAATAATCTTGATTAGGACGTATGTGTTTAGTAATGCACGATTTTATGTTTCTAACACACAATAAATCATGGTTTAAGGGTCAGAATTGAAGTGAGGTAAATGTCAAGTCAGGTTGTACTTAAAGAAAACAACTTTGTACATATATATAAATATCATTAATTACTCTGTCGAATTGTTTCCGGTAGCAATACTTGAATTTGTAACTTTATATGCAGGGTGTTAGGGGTCGGCTTGGACTCGTTAGAGGGTCAAGTCAAACATCCTTCCATCGAAACGTTAACTGCTACGCAAGTATAAAGAAATAAAATTACGTATTCGCTACTAATTATAATTTTTGGCATAGTGTTCTAGCACCTTGGATATTCAACTGTATATCCATTACCCATCAATTAGTACATAGTTACATACAATACAACTAATAGTAAATTAAAATTATATCGTTGGAAATCTAAGCAACATAATTAGGTCGACTAAGTAGTTGGAGTGTATAAATCTTAACATTAGGAACCACAAAATCAAAAAGAGATTGCATAATTAGTTAGTTGGATTAGGACTTTAAATAGTGATTATTTGGTTCAAAACAACAAATGTTGGGACCTTATGGTAAAATATTAAAACTACTATAATTTGGCCTCACAATATATTCTAACTTGCTATATATATATACACACACATACGCGCGCGCAACCCAAATTAGATAAAGAGAGGAATATGTTATAGAAAAATGCATTTATTATATTGAGATAAAGTGTGATGATAGATCATTATCTCTTATTTCCTTGATTTTTTTTTTTTTCATTTTTTTGATTTTTTTTAAAATTTAAAATATATGATGAATGAAAATTTCCCAAATTTTAATCTCACACTGTCGTATTGAAAGGAGAGGGAGGTTAGGGGATCTACATGCATGGTGCCCTCCCAAAATTTTGAATTAAAAATAAATAAATCTTAATTTACTTAATAAAAAATGTAATGATAAAAGATCCAAAGCTAAGCTAAATAATTGACCTAAAAATCCAAACATTAAGTCAAATCTATAAAGGACAGCAAAACAAATCAAAAATATTCCGTATTAACTTAGTATATTCCGTTTTAACGAGGTCTTGTAGTCCCTTGAATGTATAGTACATCAATTATCAATGATGAATCTATGGATTAGCTTTAGAAATATAATATAGAAGAAATAAAAATTTAAAGCCTTGTGTTATTGAAGGTATTTTCTTAATGTTGGAGGGTGATTCGAAGAGTTGAGTCCAATGTCTTGTTACTATAGCGTTCACTGCAAGTATAAGAAAATAAAATTGCACTTTTGGTGCTTGCTATGTCTTGTTACGACTTGTTATAATTTTAAATGCATTGTATCGATAACTATAGGAACCACTTTATATTAGCTCCTTTCCTACCACATGTTCGATGCGAGACAAATACATTTGTCTCAAATTATTTTGAGATAAAAACTCTGCCCTTATACCTTCGTTTTTGTATATATATATAAGATTCAATAAACACATAATATATCCAACACACACATATATACACTAATATTTTCTATGTGCGATACACAAAAATCAATGCCTAATATTAGTAGTTTATATTAAAATCTTAGATTATATTTATTTAGATTTTAGATATTTATATTATTGTATAGTAAATCATTTTTTTATCTGATATTTATATTTTAGAAAATAACTTATTATATAATAGTATAATACTGAAATATATAATGTCTATATATTATTAGTTATTACCATTGAAGAAAATAACAAAATATATGTTGGATGTATGTGGATGAAAACAATAGTTGAAAGAGATAACGGAAGTTATAACGGTATGTATTTTTTTTTACTAAAATATTGTATAGTACAACTCTTATAGTATAATGTCTCTGTGTGTGTATAAAATTAAGTAACGGAAAAAATGGATATAAATGAAGAGTATTAACTTTCATTCATATTTATTAGTTTTATTATGCATGGATTGAATGCGAATGATTGCTTAGATACAAAATAGGGTTTAATCTCATCTGTTTATCCACTCTGGATCAAGGGTTCAGAATATATATAATTTAAAAAAAAATACGTGGTGGCATTAAAATAATTTTGTGTAAGTTCATATTCTTTTGTCTTTGAGTGCATTTATTTCCTTCTTTCAGTGCATAGTTTTCCTTCTTCTAATGCATATTTTTGTGTCGTTTAGAGCACAGTTTCTCCCTACGAGTGCACAATGTTGTGCCTTGTAGTGCACATTGGTAGTAGGGTGGAATTTGAATAATAACCAATATTGATGTTTGGTTATGTATCATCCTATAATAAGAATAAGGATTTTAAAAATATAAAAATAAAAAATTAAGGCAATAATATTGATCCTAATATAATGACATCTAAAGCATTAATATGAACCCAAAAAAAAAAATCAAAACAAAAATCTAAAAGTACCAAACCAAACTTAAAAATCATATTGTAATTATACCCGTTTTGAATTGGAGAATGAAGTTTTTAATTGATGGTTAATCAAATCCAGAGAATGAGGTTTTTAATTTAAGGGGTAATCAAATTTTATAGTTATGTTTTAAAAAGTTATGAACTAAATATTAACTATAATTTTGATTCCTGAGAATTGAATCATGTGCTCCATCCAACTAAAAGCAACATGTGGACTTTTTTTACGGGTGGCGTGGGGCAGAGTTTCAAATCCATGACCTTTTGTGTGACTCTGATACCAAATTGAATCATGTGCTCCATCCAACTAAAAGTCTAAGCTGATAGTTGGACTGCGTTATATTATATTTATACTCACTGAGGAGTAAATCTATGAAACAAATACATGACGTTGAGCATTCATTATTTTGAATGTTGATGATGAAGCTAGGAAAGTATAGTTAGCAGGCTGCTAGGCAGCTTTTAAAATCATCATGTCCTTTGTTGTTTAAATCACGTCAATGAATAATCCATAAGTGATCTGATCTGAGTGAAGTATAGATATATAAGCGACGTGTCTGAATACACACCTTCCAACCCCATTGTCGCCACTTCTAATCCCCCATTTCCCACTTCCCCCCTTGCTCTCATCTCCATTCCTCTTAATCATGAAAGGGCGGTTTAGGTTTTTCATCCCCCAACAGTCCAACCCTAATGCGTACTTAAGTCCCCTAATCCCCCCTCAATCATTCCACTCCACCTCCTCAATACACCAACCTAGATTGCTAAGACATTATTATTATTATTGTAATTGTAATTACATTTCTGATTGATCGGAGCTATGATGTACGGCAAGGCGGAAGAATTTGAGAGCGGCGGCAAAAATTGCTTCCAGAGATTCGGGCGGAGATGCGGCGGTCTTGTGAAGGAGCAGCGGGCCAGATTCTATATTCTCCGCCGCTGTATCACCATGCTTGTTTGCTGGAAAGATTGCACGGATAATTAAAACCCTAATTCTCTCTCTCTCTACACGTATATATTTCGATTGGAGTACATATGTACACTGTAGAGGTTTTGAGATATATTTATATATGTATACATATGTATACTTGAAATTCAAAACCCAGTTGTAGGTTAGTTGTACTGGTTTTTCGGCGTTAATATAATTATCATCGTCATTATTAGTAATATGATGTAATTTCTTGTTTTATTTAAGGAGATTATTATATAATTAATGTTCTGTGCCTGTCTGGAACCAATAATATAATACCCAGGTGCATGAATATAATGCATGGAAACAGTACACTATATATATATATAATCTCCAGACCAATTGTATCATCTTAAACGCTTATAATTTTATTTTTTTTTTGGTAAGAAAAAGGGGCCTTAAAAGGTCCCCCAAAACTACCGCCATCTGCTATTGGCAATGCCATGCGTATCGCGCACCAGAAGATCTCGCAAGTCTTCCGGCGGTTGGTCTAAAAGCGATGTCCCCCAGATCGCTTGTTGCCCGAAGTTTGCCAGGAAGTCAGCGCATTGGTTACCTTCCCGGAAAACATGATTGATCTTGGCGTCATGGAATTGTCTGAGGAGTAATCTGCAATCCATAAACGCTTATAATTTATGGAAGACATTAATCATTGTATCTTCCAGTACGGTAGATATTGGGTAACACCCAAAAAAAAAAAAGAGAGAAATATATATCTTCATTTCCATATATATATATTACATACTTCAACTCCATCGTACCAATAAATGGAGACGATGAGGTCAAATAATGAATATCATTAATCCCATTTCGTACTACATACATTTTCAGTATTCATATATTTATTTACTTGGTTTAGATCTGGACCGCCGAGAGCGGTTCTCCGCTTCTTCTTTGGTCGCAGCACCGTCTGTTGCTGCCACCGGAGACTCATTGACTGCGACGGCCCAGCCGCCGCGCTTGCTTCCCCGGCAGCATAAACGTCAAACAACTAATGATAATACATATATATATATTCAGATCAAATAAGAACCATGGTTTAAGACTTGCAAACAATTTACTGCAAACAATCTGTTCTGTTTCGGGGTAGATTGTGTGCATTGTGCACAGGGTGATTTCTTGTTGCATTTCGGTATATATACTAACATCCGGAAGCTAGGAGATTCTGGAAAGGATTATTGTAATTACTGTAGCGATCAGATTCATATATCATATTATAATATTTTATTATTATTATTATATTGTTGTTGTGGTTTTGCATGACATCGTACCTGCAAGGTTGGATGCATGTAATGTATGTAATATAAGGATAATCTAACGTTGTGTAATATAATGATGAGTTAATCAGATGAGCTGCCGGCCACTGTATTCAGTAGCTAGTAGCTAGCAGCTAGATCCATAGATATTATTGGGTCGTACGGCTATACAAACACTTTTTCCTGTAACCATGACCCTACCTTCATAAATATCTTCACCCTATTTTAATTTGCTGAGCTTTTCTATATATATATATATATATATATAAAAGGATTCGAGTTCATTTTCTTGATTTTTTTTTTTTTAAATTGGGGCCGAGCCTATTTGAGGAATCAAATTTGATACCTTGTTTTGGAAGGGAAATGAAGTGAATGAATTAGTGCAGATAGATGATAACAGAACTCCTTATTTCATTAGATTGTCAGTATAATATGACCGAGGACGACTTGTACGTACTGTATGTGTCCCACGCTCTCGATCTTTTTCAATTCCCCTCACTTCTTTGGTTTTGATGAGTCCCTCCCCCACACTCCTATCAGGTGAAGTGTGGGGTCCTGAGAGCGAGCCAAGAACTTCGTCTTTGGAGGGTAAACTTTTGATGTGAATATGATGATTTGATGGTTTTTTTTTTTTTTTAATTAACAGTAGTTGGACAAATTAAATTTTGTACTTAAATAGCAATTTCCCTTTCATGGGGCTTAGGACAAGGGTTTCATTGTGTTGTCATTGCAAGTGGCTTGGACATACTTGTGAAATGGCTGAAGGGGAGTGTGTGCTTCATGCCTGCCTCGTGGCTCCATGTTGAATGTGTTGGAAGCTTGCCGGTAGGGTATGCTCAAGTGGCAATATTGCCTATTTTTAGAGAACGTACAGAAATTACATTATGTATGGACAAATACTACATGGTAATAGAGTCAACAGTATTCACTAAAATATTTTTATTTTAAAGAACAAATAAATTAAAGCTATATATATATATAATTTCCTTGTCATCAATATATATAATATCACGCTCCATTGCATTGTAGGCATGGATGTGATTAAATATGATGTTCTTCATCAACTCCCCTGAGCATATTTCATTTGAGGACAAGATATATGGGTGTTTGGAGCTGAGGCAGCAGAATGTCTATGTTTAATTTTTTGAAATTAGTGTTTTGTTTACTGTATGTGATTCCAGTCATGATCTAAAATTAAAGACAACATTATATATATTGCAACCCCCTTTATGGCCTGTTTGGTAAATGGTTGTTGGCTGATTGGTTGGCTATTTGGGTTAGAGGGTATGATTTGTTAATAACATTGGCTGATTGTAGAAAGTTGTTTAGTAAAATTAGCTGTTAGCATAAGTTGTTTGGTATAATTTCTTTTCTCAAAAAGCTAATTGAAAAGCCTGCTTTGAGTAGCCTTTTGAATTTTAGTATTTTGAATTTTACCAAACAACTAATAGTGATCAAATAAATCAAAATTAACTGATAGGCTGATTATTTACCAAACACGACCATAATGTTATCTTTCTGCGGGGCATTATATTCCAAGAGGACAAAGACTTCTCTCGGACACCCTAATTACACTTGGGGTGCCCTTCCTTCTTATTCCAAAGAAATATTATCTTTTGCATGCAATGCATGCCAAAGAGAATATAATATTTTATTATATTGTACTTATCCTATAATAATTACAAAATAGAGATTTATCAGCTATATATTTGAGTTGCCAACACCTATATAATTAGGTTTAGATATGGAGAAATTAAATGTCTTAAGTACTGCAATATGTAAACTAATCAAATCTGCAACGTACAGATCAGATGGACATAATTAATTAATTTTATAAAGTTATTTGCAACAAAAAGGCAACATGAATTAATCTAGCTAGCTAGGAATGGGGTTAAGTCCTACACTCCTACACAGTGGTCTATAAGGGCTGGGTATATTTTAGGAATAATGGCATTGTTTGGTCACATAGTTAACTTATCAACATATTTTGACTTATTCAATCATTATTAGCTGTTTGACTTGGTTAAACATTCAATATAAGTGTTGTAACAATTTATTGCTTCAAAATGCTAAAATTAAAAAAACTATCCAAAAATAATAATAATGTACAAGTTATAACATATAATGGTGTAATTTAATGACATTAATAATTTTGGTGAAAAAAAATAGTCGTAAAATTAGAAAGAATTTATGAATGCAAAAGAAATAATCACAATATATATAAACTATATATCAGTGTAAATAATCGCACTAATACGTACGTTGTCTATTTTTATTTGATTATCGCTATTAATTTTTATATAATTTTTAGATTTAGATCGGCTCGTCATTTTAGTATTGCATTTGCTAGTATATATAAGTATTAGATTTCATCTGGACCCGACTTGTCTTACGAATCTTTACAAGTTTTGCCCCCCACCCCCCACAAACACACACACGCACACGCGCGCACACATATATATATATCTATTTGAATCCTAATTTGGCAAAAAATAGTAGCGATATATGAATCCTAATATAGCAAAAAAAAAAAAAAAAAAAAAAAGTAGTAGCGAAATTAAGTGTTATATGTCCCGAAAAAAATCTGAAAAAGTGGATAAAGAGAAAAAATGTGAATCACAAAAATGATTAATTATTGAGCATGAATGAGATGGAACATTGTGGGTCTCAATAGAAAGTAAAGCCTTTGGCGACTATATATATGCTCGCCCGATACATGAATGCAGGCAAGACACAAAAACATCATAGACGAAAAGTGTGGTCTGTGTGGCTGAGTGTGTCACAAAACATCTCATCAATTTTTTTTTATTTTTTTAAATATATAATTTTTAGGAGAACAGTGATTGATTTTGTTCATTTGGACGTACTTTAATTAGGTTCTTCTCCTAATATCTCCATTTATCTAATTTAATATAAATACTTAAACCTAGCTAGCTAGATCTCATTGTTGTTGGATATATATTATACAAATTTTCAACCACCTTATACTTTAATATATGTATATATAATATATGGGTGATCACTGATTCACGGTTAAGGTTTGGGTTAAAAATTTAAAATAAATCGTAAAAAAAACATCATGTATGCGTGATTCTTAGTAAGAAGTCACATGTTCAAATCTTTGATATGTGCTTCTTGATAAACCATACAATTGGGTTTTTTTAAGAATCACAAATCATGTATAATTTGATTGTTTATCGCATTGAAGCTAAGTTAGAAGGAAAAGATTTTTTGAATGAAATATCTAACCAATAAGTTTTGGAGTTTGTGGACCAATCGGGTGGAAAGCATGTGTATTGTGTCAAGCCATATATAATATGAGATTATGAGGGAAAATCCAGTCAAATAAAGGCGCTTATATATAGGGATGTTAAATCAAATGAAATTAAAGAATTGAAGGTGCTTGATATGAGTGTTGACAAGATTAGTGATGAAATATAATACATAGAATATGTTTTGTTGTAAATAGAAAGTCGCTTAGGTTGCAAGTTGGTGGGCAGAGATGTGGTTTTAATTTGTGAAAAGTATAGAAAGAAGACATAATTAAAGGTGTGAAGGATGGAATGAGGAGGTAGCCATCCACAAATGTGTGTTGTACCTGCGACTAAAGGGAACAGTGTTGAACCCTAAGGCACGTGGGAGTGTTCCCCTTGCCGTGTTGGAGGTTGCTTTGTCTACTCATCTTTCATCAATATAATGATCCATGCAAATTGCAATACAACTACTAATCCCACCCCCATGCTTGTGACCTTTTTTAGAAAGGTAATTTCAATCACATTGCACCTACCTTTATTACAAAATCAAATATATATATATAATACAGTTCAAATGCGGTTGGTGTGCTCAGGTGCGAATGTGGGGTGAGAGGAGAGTCATTAATTTTGCCGAGGTCAACGTCCAGAATTAACAAGAATTTAAAAAACAAGCGCGGTGGCAATTTGGTCTTTTTGCATCTAGGTCAAATTTCAGGTCTGTGGTTTTCATTTCTTAAAGTGTGTGGTTTGTATGCTTAAGTTGCATTAGTTTTTGAAACTTAAAAGGTGCGTCGGCTTAAAGCTTTAAGTTTCTTCAAGTGTTTTATTTTCCTTGTTAAAGTAAGCTATTTTTTTATTTTTTATTTTTTACAGTTTTTTTTTAAAAGAGGAAGCATATAACATTTGATTGAATTGGGAATGGCGAACAAGGTAACATGTGATAGTACATTTTTATTAAAATTTTCTTATTTTGAACTTGTTAAACCAGTCTCTTGCCACTACATTTTTATTGAAATTTTCTTCATTCTAACCCGTTAATCTAGCCGGATTTATTCAATGATTTAGATTTAATCCTATTTTTCACTTGGAAACTATTTAGCATTTATTTTTCTTTTTCAATAAAATCAAAACACAACTAAAATTATACACTTTAAAAATACAATAATCATTTCATTCTTTACGGGCATTACCGGTGGAAAATGATCAAAATAGAATCCTATGGACTTCCACTGTTCCCCCCACACATATATATAGTGAATCTTTACTACTCATTAATTAGTGCTGAAGTAGCTGACATTTTTTTTTTTTTGACAAAAAGTAGCTGACATATATATATATATATATATATATATATATATATATATATATATATATATATATATATATATATATATATATATATTAATATGGCCATGCATACATACTTTATATGTCAATTCAGCAAAGCTGGGAATTTAGAAAAGAGAAAAGTGTTCACAAGTTGCGCATATATATAATTCTTGATGGTGTTCAATAATTAGTAAGATTTTGATTTCTCTTCATATGGGACTTTATCATTCTCCATTCTCTTTATAACACAACGTCTTGTAAACTTTGATTTAAAAATTTATTAAGATAAATATACATTTTAACCTTTAAAAAATTAAACTTGAAACTTCATTCTTACTCTTTTTTTTTTTTTTTTTTTTGAAAGAGACAAGAAAGAAAAAATTAACCCAAAATGTCATGCAAGAACACAACTAGGGGAAGCTGATTCCCAAATCATAGTGTTATACCGAGAGTCGGTTGCTTTTGTTAAAGTATGGGTAATTTGGTTCGTTGTTCTGTTCGTAAAACATATGGAGCAGGACGTGGGGGCCGGGGAACTGATCGATACCCCAAACATAGTGTCAGATTGAGAGCCAAATGCTTTCGTCAAAGTATGGGCAATTTGGTTCGCTATTCTGCTCAGGATAACGAAAGAATCTCACACGCATTCTCAAAAATCAAATAACATGATATGTATAATAATTCAATAATATTCGCAAGATTATGTGGTATAAAAGGGTGGGTAGATTCCGGGGGAGGCTGCTACATACGCAGTACGGATTGTATTGATGTTGAAGTACAAGTGGAAGACAAATTATCAAATGCTGTTATTGACTATCCTAATAATTAATTTCCCTTCATAGAATGGGTTTAATTTGTATCCATATATGAAATTGACGTGCCAACCATCACACAATGTTCTGGCCGGATATTAGCCTTAATTTGGAAACTTAAACACAGGAAAAGTTGGTCTGATTATCAACATTTTGTGTGGAAAATAAGGAGGCCAAATATTTCCCCATTCCCCATTGCCATTTATTTCTTTTCTTAGATGAATTATAGGGTTTTGGTGGCTTAATTACTTGTCCTCTTAGATATGAACCCATTGATTAGTTTGGTCTGCCAATAATCAAGTCTTCAATTACAATAATAATTAATTAATGTGGTTGACAATTTTTTGTGAGTTATACTTAATTTGGTGTCTACGTATTGCGACTCTCCTCCATTATCGCCCGAGTTGACATATAAAGAATATAATAGTGATGTAATGTATAGCCCCATCAACTCCTCGTATGGAGTGGTTTCTTTTGTAGAATAAAGATCTTGATATTATAATCAAAAATCTTATATGATCTACCGCATTCTCATATATGATATTATCCATATAAGTATTATTATTGGATGCGATCATACCAGCACTAATGTATCGAATCACATGAAAATTTTAAAGTTAAACTTGTTTAAATGAGAAGGGAAAATGGCACTTTTTCCCCCTATGTTATGTGCATATAGCACTTTTCCCCCCTGTGTTATTAAAGTGACACTTTTTCCCCCTGAAATGTTAAATAGACATTTTTACCCTTAAAATAATTATTTCATTATTTTTTTCTCCAACAAATTATTACTTATATGTATGGATGATCACGATTTGGTTCAAACCTAACCAAACACTGTAGCAATCATACCGAAATAGTATGGACGGTTCTGGTTACGATTCAGAACCGAAAAAATAAAATTAAATAATTGTTGAACTGTAAACCGGAACTGAACCACATTCATATATAGTGAAAATGATCAAACACTTATTTGATAAATCAGTACGGTTCGATTCCAATTTCGATTTTGAACCGCCAATCAAAACTTATTTATTTATTTTTATAATTTTATTTCTTATTTAAAAATAGTATAAATTTAACAATTATTTTATTATATTTTTTCGGTTCTGAATTGTAACCGTAACCATCCATACTTTTTAAGTTCAAGTGCTACGGTGTTTGATTAGGTTCGTATCGAACCGTAATCTTCCATGCATATTAGTAATATAATTGGTTGGAGAATAAAAATAAATGAAATAGTTTGTTTTAAGGGCAAAAATGTCAATTTAACATTTCAGGGGGGGAAAGTTACCACTTTTAAAATAACTGAAGGGGAAAAACTGCCACTTTAATAACTCAGGGGGAAAAAGTGCTATATGCACATAACTTAGGGGGAAAAAGTGCCATTTTCCCAAATGAGAATAACAAAATGGATGATTCCTAGGAAGTTTCTCTTATACAATAGACCGTTAAACCATCATAATTATCTACTTTTTTGTCAAGCCCGAGGCCGAGTGTGGTACATTAGAGGTGAGAGAATTTTACCTTTGTGGACAAGTTTGTATGTGTATATTTCATTTTTTTATATCTCAATTATAATTTTTTTTAAATTTTTTAATTTGTTTAATTCTTATGGCCCATTTTTTTTTGAAAGAATTCTTATGGCCCATTTAATTCACGTACTACACAAAAATTTGGTTGGTGGAGAGTTTTGATTATAAATTTCCTTGTTGCTCAACCAGTTTGGAGTTTGGACCAGAGACTAATTATGTTCGTGTTGAGTATGACCACAAATGTAGCGAACCACTTCCTAACCAACAAAATACTTAAATATGAAATTTTGTTTTATTCCTTTTTCACGAATGAACAAAATACATTCCTTATATTCTTTTATGATAATAAAACGAGTTGATAGTCTTTTACCTAAAAAAAAATGTTAAAATTTTAGTCCAAATTGTGGTTGTACATTCTTTTAAAGTTAAGATAGAAAGTAGAACAATTCAAAGTTTTTTTTAGTACTATTGACTCTATTACATTGAATTGTAGTATTTGTTCATCTATATTTTCTTAACTTGTTGAAGTACAAAGAGTCAATACCGCCTCTATAGATGCTCGATCTTATGACCTCCCATTTAGGAGAGTCACTACAGGTCACTCGACCACAAGAGTCATTGGCAGAACAATTCAAAGTTAAGAGCATAACTAAAAATAGAAATGTCAGTCTACTAGTTGAAAGATAGGGAAAAAGATAAACTTTGATTTATAATTACAAGTGATTAATTTACGAGTAGTTTATGATTTTTTATTTTATTTTATTTTTTTATCTTGAATAAATTTTGGGATCCAATTTTATAGGACTTGCGAGTTTAGTCATTGAATAGTGTTATTGGAATGAACAAATATCCAAATCCAGCTACCTGTGCCACTTCCCATGCCCAACGATTACTAACTCATCAGCCTAGAAGTAGCCCAAGGAATGTACAGTCCAATCCACACAAAAAAACCTAACATTAAATTACCCAAAAAAAAAAAAATGTATTTTGAGAAGACCACAAACAACTTGTGTTGACATAATATAATGCCACTCCATCCATTTCAAAATCTGTTTTGGGTCATAACTATATATGACCCAACTACTCTTCCTCCACAAATCTGTCTTATAACATTGAGCAAGTCTATACCTATATATGACCCAACCCATTGAATTTGTCATTATATCTTTTATATATGTTATATGTTGTTTTGTATATGTTTTATATGTTACTAGAAAATGACAAGTGCTTTTAAATTTACGACGTAACAAACAAATTTCATCAAACATTTTTTTTTTTTTTTGGTTTCAAAGTCCATTTTTATTCACAACAACAATTGATAATTGATATGCCTCAATTTTCTGTTTTTAAACCTTTGAACAAGTATTGTAATATGTGAACAAATCTTCACTGCATGTCTCATGCAACAAACCAGACCAGGCCACCGTTTTCGTTGACTTAGCTAGCTTAGCTTCCGAATATTTTATTTTGTTTCAAATTTATTGTTATCATCGTCGGCGGGCCAAATTCCGTAATTGGGCACGCCGGCCGGCACACTCAAAATCCAATATTCTTGACTTAGCTCCTTTCCCTTAATTGGACCACGTCTCCTTTCGTCTGCCCATTCCGTTTCTTAAACTAACCATTTCTTCACAGTTAGTTGACATTTTTCCCTACATATATTTATACAAAATAATGAAGTACGGAGTAAGATTTATATATGAGAATTATTTCATTTATCACAAAGCCATATTAAATTGTGCGAATTTTGTTTTGTTTTTTTTTTTTTTTAAAGACAAATTTTTCACGGCTAACCAATACTAGCTAACTACTTCTTCTTTATTGACTTTTTAATTACGTGTAAAATGTTGTTTTCCTGTTCTTCTGAATATATGTATTATCCCAACCGCGCAAGTATATATACTCTTTGTTCTCAGATGGCGTGTTAACTGAATTTTTTATTTTTTAACTTTGTCAGAAAATTGTAGAATGAAAACGTGTTTATGTTGGAAAATAAAATGAAAAAAGTGACATGTGAAAAATGAGGGAAGAAAAATATTCTCTCAGATTTTTTGATTTTGAATTTTAAGAAATTAAAGCTCACAATCACTATCCAAATGTGTACTTTAGATAAAGTTTACCTTGTAACCCTAATTGATAAAGAATCACGAGAAAGTAAACTAGCTTAAATTGTCTCAAGTTGAACTTAAAATCTTGTGTTTATGTTAATCTCCCAAATTTTGGATCAACTCTCTTTTATCCATTTTGAAAATCATTCAAATGAAAATTTCTCATTTTTTTTTTATAGATAGACAATTTTTCTAATTTTTCATTCACTAATCAGGGTTTGTAGGGTTAAAGTTTATGTTTTATGGTTTAGATCGAAATAGTTATTTTTTAGTTTGATACTTTGTTTCTTTATGTATTTATTATTTCAAATGTTTAAAATATCGAAGAAATTGCATATGATTGATATGAATCATAACGTATGTTCTCAAAAATCAAAAGAAAACATTTCTACTTCCTTCAAATTGGTTTTAAAAGTTGTAACTGTATAATTCCAACTTATTTTACAAAATTGATCTCAAACTTTTTTTATGGTCAATATGTGACTCACATTAGCACATGAGTAAAATATTATAAGCTCATAGGAGAGGCCTACATGAAACGGAATATATATGATTTTTATACTTGAATATTACGAATTTTATTCTTATCAACAAGAGCTTGTCGCACTGAAAATTTCTAGTGTGATTTACCTCTCTTATATGATTTGTCGACTATTGTACAAAAACAATGTTTACCTAATATACACTCTCAAGTAGCGACATCATAGTTTTCTCTTCACCCAAAAAGTATTATTAACATTTTGGGTCAAACATTTTATAGTAAGATTGCAAATACAGAAAAAAGTTGTCCTCGATGACTTCTAAATTTTTTTTTCTTCTTCTTCTTTTAAATTATTATTTAAAATTTGTATTAGTATTTTTGTGTGTCCTTTGGTCATTGCTTTTAATTGTGTGAATTATTCTTTCAAAGAAAATATCTCCGACATAAATAATTAAGGGGATGAAATGTGTAAGAATGATTAACAAAATTGTCTATATTGTCATAATTAAAGGATAAAAATATTATTTAAAAAATTATGAGTATAGATATCATAATCCATCTAAAAATTTACAACAGTGATTTTCAGTTTGTACTATGATTTGTATTCGTATTTCTATATTTATCAACGCATACATTGCACTATAAATATTATATTAATTAATATTTTATTAGACAAATTGCTTGATACCGTTAAAGTTTTGTTAATACATATTAAGCACTAAATTAGTTTACATAATCATGTTTAATTATAATTTGTTACCACATTTATCAAATACTACTTCTCTTTATAATTTTTTTTTTTTGAAAGGGTCTCTTTATAATATTTATTTATATCAATACTCCTATACACAACTGGAAATCTAAAACTATTCTGCCTGAGTCAAGTCATTCAAGATTATTCCATTCATTCATGTTTTTTTTTTTTTGGTACTAACAAAGTTGTAGATGATCATTAAAATATTGCACATTACATTTTTATAGACAAAAATACCCCATTTTTATAGACAAAAATACATTTTAAATTGATATTAGCTCACTAACCTTTTTTCGGATATGCAACATGTATGTTGAATTGGTAATATTTTATATTCTCAACAAGAATTGCAAACTGTGTTTTTAAATTAAGCATAAAATTTCATGCCAATCATCACTTGTGTGAATAACTTTTGTATTTGGTATAATTACGTGTGGTATATTTGGTTGCACTAATTATTGGGGAGAAATTTTAATAATATCGAATAAAAGCTAAAGTTCCATTTAGAAACTTAGAAAATAAATTCCGGAAGTGTTTTTTTGAATTTCTCGTGTTTAGATACTTGAAAAAATAAAGTAAAAAAAAATCATTATGATCAATGGAAAAATGTTTAATTTAACGGAAAATGTCTTTCTAGATTTTTAGTCGTAAGACATTTTTTGAATAATTTATTTTTTCATATATCTCTTTTCTCTCATTTCACTACAACCTAGTTTCAAATAATTATTACCACCACCACCATTAACATCACGACTACACCACCACCCCACCAACACCACAACTACCACCAGTTCACCACCACCACTTATTATTATATTATATAACAAATAATATGTTCGTTTTCTATAAAATGAACCAAACAGAAAATTACAATTTTTTAAAACTTGTAGTCAAACATAAAAAAGATAGTTTTATGACTTTCAGACAAAAACTAAAAAATTATACGGAGTAATATTTTTTTAAAATGAGTCATTTTATGAAAAATTATTTTTCAAAAAATATTTTACAAATTTTCAAACGGACCCTAAAACCATGTACCAAGTAAATAAATATATTTTCTAAAATAATAATGATATTATTCCAAACCTTAAGGGCAATAATGTAAAAAACGAGCCAATCAATCACAAAATACCCTGCTCTTGGATCTTTCTTCCCTGTTTCGTTGGTTGTATATTGACACATTATTATACAGACGAGAATGCAGCAATCATCTTTCTATTATTTTATTGATCTCATCATTATTAGTATAAATCATCATCTTTATATTTGATTTTGCCACTTTCCTCTTTAATTATTTGATAAAACTTTCTTCAAAATCATCTCTTTTTCTTCCTCCTTCTCTCTATCAAAGATTGGTTTCTTTTCTCGCGATATTTACACGTACATTTGATTTCTGTTCTCCAAATTCTTGAAATTCAACCAATTTTTGCTTCTGAGGTTTCTTAAATCAGCTCAGATAACCCAAATTCGTAAGCTTTTTTTGTTGATTTCTCACCCAATTTCTAGGGTTGTTTAGTCAACCCGGCCCTGGTCGAGAACGCGTAATTGAGCCAACTGCGTGTCTCCGAACCGTACAAAACCCGACTTTTCAAGCTTCTATTGGAGTCTTGCTCAGAACGCAATATGGATCCTCAAAAGGAGGCTCTACTGTGTCAACTCACCGAGTTAATCGCGGCCATTTCATCGTTGCCCGAGTGCCAGGCGGTCTCCAAAAAGATGTACAGTAATTTGGTGCGCAGGGTGAAGCTTTTGAGCCCTCTGTTTGAGGATTTGAAGGATAGTGATGAGGGAGATAAGCTCGGAGACGACGTCGTTAAGGGGCTTGAGTTGTTGAGGCTCGCTCTTGGCTCAGCTCTAGAGCTTCTTAAATCAGTCCACGAAGGCAGTAAGATTTTTCAGGTATCACTTTTTACAGTTTTTTAGTTTATTCTCTAAAAAATTTTAGTTTGATTATCCCCTTTTAAGTTGCTGCTATTCATCTAATCATATGATGAGTGAAGAGTGAGAATATGTTTAGGAAATTATAGATGCTTAAAATATAGCTTGTTGAGAAATGATAATTGGAATGAATTCTTTCAATCTGTCTAAAATAGCTTAAGTTTGACTTTTTACTATTTGCTTGTGGTTCGTCCAGAGATAATCCCATTTTCCTTGATGAAAGGAGTCAAAGGATGAAATTGTTTCATAAATTCTGGTTCTTGTCTGTATGTGTTAGGAAGTTTATGAAATTTTGGTTAGCTTGAAGAATGAAGTCTGTTAGTTAAACCAAAAAATGGATAAACTTGAACTCTTCTTTTGGATATTACATAAATTCATGTCAAAATTGGCAATTAATTGAACTGGTTTGATTGATCGATCACCTTGAAGTCTTGCTCCAGCGGCAGTGTGGGGTTCGAATCCCATTGGGAACCTGGGGTCATTGGGAGACCTTGACCGATCATGTGATGAAGACTCCTTATGTGTAGAGTGTACAGGCAAGAGGTGGGAACCGGGACTGACGGGGTGACTCGTGATTTACCTCCTCCCGTGCCTCTTGGGCAGGGGTTTTGAGGGCTTAGGATTAGTCTGGCATAAGTTGGGAAACCTAATGTATAACAAAAAATAAAATTGAATTGGTATTTTGTGATACTTCAAGTTCACTTTTGGTATGCCATCTGATTTTTCGTGGGTCTATGTGATACAAAAGCTCTTTTAGTTCTTGGAGATTACTTGATTGAATATTGTAGTTTTCGAGTTGTCTTGCTGTACTTCAAGCATTATCGACTCACTATACTCACTGGATCACTTAGTCATTCTTTAGATTCCGTCTCATCTATATTTGGTTATCCACTGCATCGTTGTTGTTTAATTTTGGTTCGAGAAGTTAGAACTTTGTCTGTTAAGGATTTATTTTAAACGTGCTGTGTGCTTTTTCTGTTGCAGGCTATGCAAATAGATAAAATTTCAGGCAAGTTTCATCATATTACAGAAGAGATAGAAGATGCACTAGGTCACATTCCTTATGATAAACTTGATATATCAGAGGAAGTTCGAGAGCAAGTACCTCTAATTTATTTATGCATTTTCGTTTGAAAAATTAAGTTGCAGTTGGAAGTACAACTTGGTCTTTGCTTTTTAACCAACTATTTTTCAAACGCCTTCGTTTCAGATTGAACTTGTGCATGCTCAATTCAAAAGAGCAGTAGGGAAGATGGACTCACCTGATTTACAAGTGGCAATTGATTTAGCCATGGCACAAAGAGAAAAAGATCCTGACCCTATAATCTTTAAACGGCTATCAGAAAAGTTGCATCTCAGGACCATAAATGACCTTAAGAAGGAATCAATTTCCATCCATGATATGGTCATCTCATCTGATGGAATTCCCGAGGAGTGCTTTGAGTCTGTATCGTTTATTCTGAGAAAAATAAAGGACTGTGTTATGACAGGAAATCCTGAAAGTGATGCCCCTGAGAATGAAAAGGCTTTGATTAAGCACAGATCTCCAGTCATACCGGATGATTTCAGGTGTCCAATATCACTTGAGTTGATGAAAGATCCCGTTATTGTATCTACTGGCCAGGTATGGTGCCTTCATTTCCGGTCAAGTCAATTGCATCTAAACTCAATCTGTGTGTATAACTGTATATGTTATCTAATTGTCATTTTACTTTGTCCCTACATATTGCAGACATACGAAAGGTCTTGCATACAGAAATGGTTGGATGCGGGGCACAAAACCTGCCCTAAGACACAACAGACCTTGTTGCACACAGCATTAACGCCCAACTATGTCTTGAAGAGTCTAATTGCCTTGTGGTGCGAAAGCAATGGCGTTGAGCTTCCCAAAAATCAAGGTAGTTGTCGGAACAAAAGGTCAGGGGCAGGTGGTTCAGACTGTGACCGGGCTGCCATTGATGCATTGTTACAGAAGCTTGCAAATGGTAATCCCGAACAGCAAAGGGCGGCTGCTGGTGAGCTTCGTTTGCTCGCAAAAAGAAACGCAGATAACAGGGTCTGTATTGCAGAAGCTGGAGCTATTCCTTTGCTAGTCGAACTACTTTCCTCGTCAGATTCAAGAACACAGGAGCATGCTGTTACTGCCCTTCTTAACCTGTCCATAAACGAGGCTAACAAGGGAACTATCGTAAATGCGGGTGCTATACCTGATATCGTCGATGTACTGAGAAATGGTAGCCCGGAAGCCAGAGAAAACGCAGCTGCCACTCTGTTCAGTTTATCAGTCGTCGATGAAAATAAGGTGGCAATCGGAGCAGCTGGGGCCATCCCGGCTCTTATTGATTTGCTGTGTCACGGGACTCCAAGGGGAAAGAAGGATGCAGCAACTGCCATATTCAACCTTTCAATTTATCAAGGGAACAAAGTAAGGGCAGTAAGGGCCGGGATTGTGCCACCGCTGATGAGATTACTTAAAGACCCCGGGGGTGGAATGATGGACGAGTCACTCGCTATTTTGGCAATTCTTGCTAGCCATCAAGAGGGGAAAGCCGCAATTAGTCAAGCAGAGCCACTCCCGGCTCTAGTCGAGGTAATCAGGACAGGTTCCCCTCGCAACCGGGAGAACGCTGCAGCTGTTTTGTGGTCACTCTGTGCGGGTGACATACAGAATCTAAAAGCAGCCCGGGATCTCGGAGCAGAAGAAGTTTTAAAAGAACTGTCAGAAAACGGCACAGACAGGGCGAAACGAAAAGCAGGCAGCGTATTGGAGCTCCTCCAACGAGTCGATGCAGTTAATTCATAACAAAGAGTCGATGATGAAATTCTCTTAATCTGCTTCCAAGAGGGTATGTGTAATTTAAAGTATATTTAAGATTTCAATGAGATTTTTGCCACAAAAGTTGAATGTTAGAAAATCAAGTTGGTCAAAAGTGTGTTTCTGTACAAAAGGATGAATTCATATTGTAAGCTTTCTTCTTTCTTCTTCCGATCCTGGTCGAGTAGGAAAAGGATGACCAGAGCCTGTGTAGTGTGCCACATTACAAAGTACCAAACTAGCAATACATTGTTTGATTATGGATCAAGCTGTAAATTCACAAGGATTATTCAAAGTTGAAATTAAAGTTTTTTTGTCTGTTTTTCCCTTGTGACAAAGTTTACATAAGTGAAGGATTACATATTTGTGTTTTTTTTTTTGAGAGAGAGAGAGAACCCATTGGATGCTCTTAAAATCGCCGGAGAAAGATGTTTGGTGATTTTGGAATGGTGTAAAATATTTCAAAGGGGAAAAGACAGTTGAGTTGACCCTATGTGTAATGATAGCCATGAGTTTGGTTTTGATAGATTTTTCCAGCTGTGTTAACCCCATGGCTATGGCCTATGGGAATGGGAAAGCAACTACTCCCTCTCTCTCTCTCTCTATATATATACTTTTCGATGTTGATATAAATGATAAATGGGGTTGGGCTCCAACTTTGACTTCAATTCTCTAACCTAATGCTGCATGCATGTAACCACTAATAGAAGCTTCCAATAATTAAAAAAAAATCTGAAAATTTTGGGAAAATTCCAGAATTCGATTGGTTTGTTAGCCCTTTTCACTTCATCAACATCAAAGCTTAAAATATTCGATTCGTGATTGATTTAACATCAAAGTGTATGGCTGTATGAATTTAAAATTAAAACATTATTGATGAATTAAAATTACATTCTTGCCCTTAAATTTAAAGTAATAATGAATTTAACTATATGTTATTGGTGTTATAATTTTTAGTTTACAAGTTGTCTTATAGGGGGTGATTGGTTCAAGTTATACAACATAATCAAAGGGATGCGACATTTTTAAGCTTACATTATATTCCCAAGTGAATGTAACATTCCTCAAGGAATGCAACGTACCCTCCACATGAAATTTTGAAGGAAATGGGAATAATTCTTAGGTTATCTAAGATTAACATTCATATCTACAAATGTTCATATATATAATTCATATTTACAAGATTAACATTAAAAATTTTGAAAAATAACAATAAATTTTTTTTTTTATAATTCTGGATTAACGAAAGATACTTTATTAACAACTCGTGCCTGAACTAAGATATGCTATTATCCAATTATTTTGAAACTAATAAAAATTGCAATTTTGGTTTTCATCGTCATTTTAGAATGAGTCAATATAATGTCTTCATTATATTAATTAACTCGATTAATCATACTCAACTCAACCCAATGGGGTAGCTCAAGTGGCAAGTGAGAACTCGGGTTCAATTCCCACAGTGACGATTCCTCCTGGGCCCAATAATCATACTCAACTCGTTTCAATGGCAATTTGGTTATATCCCATGTAGAGTAACAAATTAAAGCATAGGTAAGAGATGGTACGTTTTAATAAGGGAAGCTAGGCCTGCAGGGTGGTCAAGGTTTGGGCAGCTCCACGTATATATAATTGCCTATATATCTAATTGGTTTCACTGAGAAGTGAGAGATCGAGAATCCAAGAAAACAAATAGGAATGGGAGTATATTATTCAATGAATGAACAGTAAACGCATGCATGCACTGCACGCAATCAATGGGAGAAAATGAAAGAAGAAATTAAATAATAAAAGAACCTTCTGGAAGCATATATGTCAAAGACAACTAACCTATATTAGGGGCCGGGTTATATATATGCCACAGCTTCAAAGGTATAGAGTTTCAAAGCCTGCGATTGACCGGCATCCCTACAAAACGTACGTACACTCTCTCGTTACCATAGCATGCATTATGGTTCTTGTTTTTCCTACTCACAAGTCGATCGGGTGAAGAAGAACAATCACAAGTCTATGTCCTTTGGAATTTAATAGCATACATAATTAATTAACAATTTCTAGTCCATGATCATTAATGAGGTGTCTTTTCCAGTTCTTATATCGTGGACCGCGGTCCACAATGCATTGTGGACCGCGGATCCCCAAAACGACGTCGTTTTGATTAATGAAACATACAGATGAATTCGTGTCACTCACTTTCTTTTCATATATACTGCAGTTTCTTTTCATATATACTGCAGTTTCTTTTCTATATATACCACTCACTTTCTTTTCAAATATATTGCAGTTTCTTTTCAAATATACTGCAGTTTCTTTTCATATATACTGCAGTTTCTTTTCAACTGTAGTTTTATATGAAAAGAAACTGCAGTATATTTGAAAAGAAACTGCAGTATATATGAAAAGAAAGTGAGTGGCGTGAATTCATCCGTCTATTTCATTAATCAAAACGACGTCGTTTTGGGACCGCGGTCCACAATGCATTGTGGACCACGGTCCATGATATAATTTGCGTGTCTTTTCACTTCTGATATTTGAAGCACAGAGAGTTAATATCACTTCCACTGAGGCTCGAACTCATGACTTCACATATGAGGGAAGTCACTACATGCCATCTGAGCACAAGGCGTTTGGCGAATCTTTATTTTTAATGTACTGAAAGTTTTTTTTTTTTTTTTTTTGACAAATCTTCAATACACAAAAATTAAATTTTCAAAAAATGAATATTCAATGTATTAAAATGAACATTCAGTATATTAATAATGAACCTCATATCAATAGTCCATCTTGTCAGGTGAATTATAGTCCATGGTATAATATTGTTCTCTAATGTAATCGGGAAATTTTTCTGTGGGCCTGGCTCCACCTTGTAAGGTGGATTCGTGTCTAAAATACACAATTTACATACTGAATGTTCACAATTTGAATGCGAATCACGTAGCTCATGTGCTTGCACGGGCGACTGGTTCTCCTTTTGTCCTTAGGGTCTGGGACTTTCCCCCACCCTGGTGTATTTCGTTTTTGACTGGTATTTAATACATGTTGATTGATTGTTTCTTTTTAAAAAAAAAAGTATATAAATTGTGAACATTCATTATATAAATTGTGATCGGTCCATCTTTACAAGGTAGACCCGGGTCCATGGTATAACCACTGAGTATAATCAAAGATGTTCTTGCAACCTTTAATGGGCTAATGTGCAATCCATGGGATAATTTCCCCCTTTAATGGGCTGTGCTTTTTATACCAATTGAAGCCCATTACCTTATCAGTTAATAATATCCGTTATTTTCCTTTTTCAATTTTCATCATCATCTAAACCTCTCGGTCTCCGACAACCAACCAAAACCCACAAGCTGAACCCCCGATAAAACTACCGGAGCTCCGGCCCGGCTCGGATGGCTTCAATACCGGCGGTGGTTGCGGCGGCCACCTCCGCCTTCACCTCCCTCAACCTCTCAAGATCCCTTCCGCTTGCTCGCATCACTCACTGTCGTCTCCGGAGCGTAATCGCAGCATCTTCTCTCTCCAATACTGAATTCAACATCACTTTCGCTCCTCCCAAGCCGAAGCCTTCACCTCCGGCTATAATCTCAACCTCCAAATCGGACAATGACTCCGAGGAGCAGCTCTACACCCCGTGGATCGTTCGGGATGGGAAAGGGAATCCCGCTCCGGCGAGTCTTCTCCACGCGATGGCCATTGCCAAGACGAGTAAGAAGAAGAAGACAAAGACGAAGGCGAAGAGCGAGAGTGCTCCTAAATCCAAACCTGCGACGTTCTCAACTGAGCCTAAGTATTCGAAAGCAGCTCGCCGGTTCTACAACGAGAATTTTCGAAACCCTGCACAACGCCTCAGTAAAATCCTCGCTGCTGCTGGAGGTAATGCTCCATTATTGTTAGATTTTACAACTTCTTTTTGGCTTTTGCGTGTGTTAAGTTTATCTCTCCTTCATATACTGATATACCACAATGTAGTTGTGCTAGAAGAAAATGAAATTTTATAATGTGATTAGTTGGGGATAACCTATAACATCTTTCTTTTTTTTTTTTCTTTTTTTTTTTTATTTTTAAATATGATATGAACTTTGTTGAACAGTGGCATCAAGAAGGAGCAGCGAAGAACTAATTTTTCAAGGTCGAGTTACTGTAAATGGTTCTGTTTGTAAAACTCCACAGGTAAAGTTCATTGGTAGTGTTACATGGAGCATTTTGTTTGTGGCATGGGTTATTTATATTATTGACATGACATTATTTCTTGAAATGGGCAGACTAGGGTTAATCCAGAAAAGGATATAATTTATGTTAATGGGAACCGTTTATCCAAGAGGTTGCCTCCAAAGCTTTACTTTGCATTGAACAAACCAAAAGGGTAGTTTTATCTTCTCCCATACCCAATCAGTGTCTTTTATTTGGTGTTTTTTTGTTCTGTTCTGCTACTGGAAATAATGCGAGTTGCATAATGATGTAGGTACATATGTTCATGTGGGGAGAAAGAGACCAAGTCGGTCATGAATCTTTTTGATGATTTTATGAAGAGCTGGGTATGTATTTTTTGTCATTTGGTAACTTGGTAAACCGTAAACTGATACAGTATTATTTTCTGTGTGTGTATCTGAAAAACCAATGAGACAGTCATTCAAACTTCTTCCTAATGCAGTTTGCTCACATGTTTATATTGTAATCTCTAGAAATTTTGCTATCCAGACTTATTTCTCTATCGGCAATCTGTTGACATGTCTTCATGTGTTCTATTCTTTCTGTCAGAATAAGAGGCACCCAGGAGAACCCAAGCCACGGCTATTTACAGTGGGGCGCCTTGATGTAGCCACAACTGGCTTGATTATTGTGACAAATGATGGTATATATGCCATATGATGTTTGACTTGGGAAATGGTTCCTAAATTCCTTGTTCATAACAGAAAATTGACACATTTCTACCATCATGGTTTCTGGTACTGTTCTAGGGGAATTTGCTCACAAAATTTCACATCCTTCATCAAATCTATCAAAGGAGTAAGGTTTTGTCTTGGTTTTTGCTCTTCATAATTATGCTCTTTTTTCCCTTTTTCATACACCAGATGGCAATCTCTTTGCAATAAAAATAAAATTAGCAGTAGTAGTAGTAGTAGTATCATCGTTGGCAGCAGCAGTAGTAATAAAAAAAATAAAAAAAAAACATTTATTAGGGCATCAAGAAATATCTGCAAGTCTGCAACAGATATTAGGAATTTCTCTTTCAAATCTCATAGACTTTGTTAACTTATTAGGTGAAGCATACCAACTACAATGGTATTTAGAGTTATGGAGAGATTAAAATTGCAGTAATGGCTAAAATAAGAGAATTGTGGGTCCAATTTTAAAAGGATTTAGTATGGCAATGTCTCACTTTTATACCATATGCTTCATGACTAAAACTTGCTTCCAGTTGGGGTTTCTATGGAAATCCATGCAATTGTAGTATATTCCTTTTCTCTATTCTTAGTTTTTTCTTAATTTGTTGTTACGTTCTGGCTTTCGGCTGTAAATTGATGGGTGTTTTTGCACATCTTGCACTGGATGATGTCATGCTTTATAACTGTTGCAGATATATTGCAACAATAGATGGTGAAGTCAATAAGCGACACTTGATTGCCATCAGTGAGGGAACAGTCATTGAGGGCGTCCACTGTACCCCAGATCTTGTGGAATTACTACCAAAACAACCTGATATCTCAAGGCCACGACTTCGTATAGTGGTAATGTTTTCTATTTCTCAGTGTGCTGATGCATACTTGGCAATTTACAAGGAATTTCTATTTTCATTTTCTTACCCTTTGGAAGTTGATAAGCGAAACCTTTTTTTTTGTGTGTTATAGATATAGTTATAGCCTTTTAATTATCTTGTAATTTGCATAGGCGGCATTATCAAACACACATCACATTTTATTTTCTTATCCTTTGAATACCAGGACCCTTATGGCCTCTGTTTCATTAAATGCTATGAAATATGCCTTGTGAGCTTCAAAAACAGTTTTCTGATGAGTTGTGTATGGGATGAATGCCAAAAGAAAAGGCAGTTAGAAAGTACAAATTTTTTAGCCAAAGAAAGCAGTTTTCTTGTAGTTTGAGGCTCTGATATAAATAATATAATTGCAAAGATGGTTTCATGGGCTTGAATTTCTTTTGTTTAAATGGAGCAGGTCCATGAAGGGAGAAACCATGAAGTTCGGGAGCTTGTGAAAAATGCTGGACTCCAGGTATTTTTGGTTGTTGATGCCTGTTCTAACCTATTTTTCTCGTTCTGCTAAAATCAAAATGGAATACCAAACTACAAAGTTGCTCTTATTTTGTTCATTGATAGCCAATGTTCTTAAACTTATGTGTTGCAGATTCTGATGTTGTCAATATTAAAAATTGACTCTTTTATGTTGTTTTTAAAAAATTGTTTTAGATGTATGCACTGAAGCGTGTGCGAATAGCTGGGTTCAGGCTTCCACCAGACCTTATGTAAGTTCTTTGGCAATATAATTCCTTTTTGAAATAATTTTTGAAGGATTTCGGATTTCGGATTTCTTTCCTTTGGGTGGACTTAGGATGTGCTAAAAATGACTCCTTTCTCACCGTTGAGGATGTTCTTCACTCTTTCCATGATCTTTTCAGTTTCTTTCTTTTAGTAGCATGGTCTTGTATTAGTCACCGTTACTTTGGCAGGCTCGGGAAGCATGTTGAACTAACTGCAGGAAACCTGAAGACATTGGGCTGGAAGAAATAGGAAAGTTGAGTGGACGTGTGATTTAGTTTCAAAACACGGTTATAAACACACTTTGCTGAAGATTTTGATGGGATTCAATTGCTAATATACTACTGTGCAGCAGTCCTTGAGAATTCTAAGGATTCCGTTTATCTGTCAGTTCTCCTAGGCCGTACATCTTAGTGTGTTTATGGAGATGCTTCTGGATTGCAGAACTACGCCCAGGTGATGATGAATGCCTGGCATGTAAACAGACCAAATCCCACAGGAAAAGAAGAGACAGAGGATATCGAAATCAAATAAAGATTCATTTTTATTTGAATTTGGGGGTGGGTTGGTTTATGTAGTTGGGTAATTGCAGTGGTAGATAGGATTGATGCCTGTAATGTGGTTTTCAAAATGATGGCCATATGGGCAATTGCAATTGGTATGGTATACTGTGAGTTTCAAATTAGATTCAATCATACTCTTGAATGAAATTGTTACAATTCAAAGCCCAATTCGAGAACCAACCTCTATAGCTTGGGATTTTAATTTTTAATGAATGCGTTATCAACTCCCCCAGCCAATGGCAAAGGTATTAAGTTGTTGAGTTGTGTTAGAAATCCTGTCTATTTCCCTGCAAAACTTTTCACTTCTCATATAAAAGGTTAGGGCTGTGGGTTTGAGTTTCAGTGGAGGTAATATTAACTTTTTGTGCTTCAACAGGTTGAGAAAATAGTTATGAATAGATACTGCATAGTAATAGAGTCAGTAGTATTCAAAAAAAAAAACTTTTCACTCCTCACTCCTGGATAAAAGCAAAAATAAATTTTAAAAAAATAGATATGACTTTTTGTTATAAAGATTTTTATTTTTAATTTTTTACAAAGGGACTGGTACATGCCAAATGATGAGGTGAGGGATGCCTTATTCAGTGAACTGATTACAAGTTGCAAGAAAATAAATACTATTCTAAGTTGTCTATTCGTTACCGGACTATGCTTATTTATTTATCTATTTATTTATATTATTAGAAGTGTTTGGAGAACATAAATAAATAAATAATTGGAAAGATGATCCACTCAGGACTCGATCACATATGTATCCATCCATGCCTGCCTGCAACTGCCATGATTATCCCCCATTTTGAATGTCCACTGTCAAATCATTAATCATCGTCTACGCCTTGCCCAGTTGGAATGGTAGCCTAGCGGGGCAATATCTCAGCTAGACGCTGCTCTGCATCAACTGGGATTTCCCTTCCAGGGACCTGCACTTTTAGAAGAGTATAATACCTGCACCACCAACCAAATTCCTTTTATTTCTTCTCATAATCACCTTAACCTTTTGTCACTGCATTCTTACTATTACAACTTACTCTGCATTTGTAAATATGGGCTCATTCTCGATAACGAACACAATTAGGGCCTGTAGTAAAAAAGTATTAGTATCCGTAATTAGGTCATTGCACCTCAAAAACTAACTAGTAAAAGAACGATAACGATTTTTTTTCTAAAATTACCTCAAATGGCATGTTTAGTAGCTCATAATATGTACGGACCCGTTCAAAACTCGACTTCACAACTTCACTGTCGATAGAGGGGATGGCAGCAAGAGCCTAAGAACATGGCATAACAACAGACTCTTAGCCAAGAAGTTAAAATAATGTAGCACAAGCACTGCCATGCTAACTACTTGGTGAGGAAGAACTATTGTTGTAGAATTAAGTAGAAGGAAAAAAGATAAAAAGAAACTCAACCTGCTCCAGTGCAATGGAGTTGCGACATATCTGTTGAACCCCAAATAGGTTGATAGATTTTATATCATTCAAAGCCTAATAGCCAATAATGTGCTTGTCAGTCATTAAGATGGGATACACATACATTCCTAGTGTAAAAACAAATTTCAGTTACATAAGTAACTATAATGAAAAGAAGGAGGCATGCAGACCTTGATGAAGGAATTTGCTGCAACAATGCATATGGAACCAAAAATATAGTTACGCTTTGGTCCAGCAATGAAAGGTAACATCCCTTCATCTCGCCGTGTTATCTGTCACACACCATACACAAAATGTTGGAAATTGAACATGACTTTCCAACACAAAGTCCAATTTTTCATACTGACTTTGATGGTTCATATCTCAGTGAATACTTGATGGATTTGGCCATGTCACACATGCATAGAGAGCTATGGTAGAATGGTTTATAAGGAATTAAATAGCTCACTTATTGGAGGTAACAGAAGAGGGCTATGATCTGTTTAGTGGAGACTGCCCAGGTATCTATCACTTGGAAGTTACATTTTCCAGTTTAATCATGCCTCGAGTCCTATAGTTTCCTATTATTGTAACTTATATTAGTGGTCATTATTTGTCCTTAAGTTGAGTCTAGCATAATCCATTCACTAGTATAAATATGCACATAATGGAGTAATGTTGTAAACAACTAAACACACTCCATAGTATTGTATGCTTTAGACCTACAACCTTAAGTCCTTAAACAAGAGTTACATATAATCCCCATAAACAATACTACCGCTGGAGCACTAGAGAGAGCTGCATTTACCATTGACGTTAATGAGATTACATAATCATCAGGCTCCTCTGTGTCATGGTCATCCAGATATTCCCTAATTGTCATTTCCTGTGCAAAATTATCATTGGTTGCAAATATTTTCAGTTTCTTGTCTCACTAAAAATTGAGAATCAAATGGAAAATTTGTGACAAATAAACCTGCATGTGGAAAATAGTCTCCAACTGCATCTCTATACGCAAAACCTTGAGGCAATCAACTGCCAATTTTCTATACTCCTCAGCAAATGATATCAGATCCTTGGGAACAGAACTAGTTGATCTACGGTGTTGGTGAGTTTTCTGCCTACCACTCTCTTCTACTTGAGCAGCATATGCTCTGCAGTGTATCTTTGCAAGCCTGGGAATAAATGTGATTAACAGAAGATATCAAAAAAAAAAATTTAATTAAAAAAGAAAACAGTGGTGAGACCACAACTACAATCAATATACTCAACAGACTTTTGTTCAATTATGTTTTCTTCACCAGAACATTGTTAACAAGTACAAACAATAGGTGCTTTGAGAATAATAAATAAATCAGAATTCAGCCATATCTGATTAGCTAGGATCATCCACTTAAGAGTTAATATATGTTTCTCTACTTAACGCTATCAAGGCCATGCTCACCTTTAGGCTTTAGCAACAAGTCTTTGTGTCCTTTTTCTTAACACTACTTTCTCTCTCTCTCTCTCTCTCTCTCTCTCTTTTTGGCTACATAATTGTCCTGTTTCTTGCTATTCATTTCCCTCACACTTAGCAGTTATAGTATTGCACTTTTTATGTGTATCATTAGGCCTCCAAACCCCAAAGAGCAGCTCTAGGCCTTAAATTGAGTATGAAGACCATCAGCTTTATTTGGATATGATCATAACTTATCTTCTACTGGAAGAGGAACAAGAATGGAATGAGATACTTCTAAAGATGTTAATTGTCTAAATGTAAAATGCTATGTTTATATTAAACCTGTTCCATAGAAAAGCATATGGTGCAGTAGAACATACATCAGATTAAGAAGACAAGGAAGTGGATGGATGTCAAAACAGCGTTTCATTCCTTTTCCCTCTAAAATTCACTCATAACACCATTAAAAGTAAAATGCAAGGACAAATTGTTCAACCAAATCAAGCTTCAGGAACATACACTAATAAAAACTTGCCTTTCTATAGAGTCTGCAAAATATTCCAGTGAATCACTCAAAGATGCCAAAAGAACAAGTTTGTTATCATCACGAATCAAGTTCTCCTGAAAAAAAGGAAATGGCATGATGATATTCTCAAATGACAACATTAAATGCAGAACTCAAAATGCTACCCTTTTGGCTTTTGTACTCAATCATTTTCCTTCTTGCAGTTAACATCCATCACCCACCCACCCAGATATTCTTTCCCAATATACACCCCAAATATTCTTTCCCATGCTTAAGTGATAATATCTATTTAGTTTTATGTGCTTAGCATGTCAATGTGCACAAAACTAAAAAGACCATAAAAGGCTGTCAAGAGTCCTAAGCCTGCACTTATTTACATGAAATGGCCTTAAATCGTTAAATACCCGTTTGATCGGCCTCAAATTCAATAATAGATCGCTTATTTCCTTCTCGTAATCCCTACCATCAGAAGCATAATTTTCTGAGTTTGGATAACGAACTGAGCTTGGTAAATATGCACTGGCTGGATGAAGTCGCATTAGATTTTCAATGTCATATCTTCCAATGACCATGTAACTTTGTTTCTCAAGAACAGCCTAAAATTCAGCAAGAAGAATTGAGTCATCAAACTGGAGCAGGAAGGAATGCACTATAATTTAACAATATAATGATAGCAATATAGTGGGAGAGAATGTGCTATAGGTGCATAATACTCTGTATCTAACTGCTACATTCTGGTGAATCTCCAAATCGTCTGTTGACATCACTTACACCAGAAAAGTTCATCAAAGTAGAACAACTAGAGAACTTAAATTTATCATTTCTTTTGCCATGACTTGTCTAAAGATGATTTGGCTTTCAAATTCAAATTACCAAATACAGTTCAGTGGATCCTATATTTATTAATTTGCATTCATTGATCATACACCACCAGTACTTCTGTTTATATCTCACAGTGTATCTTCAACTCCTTTTTCCCTTCTCATATTTTTGACTTATTGATGAAACAGAAGGGTAATTGAGACTCTAATTACTCCCAGGGATCATTAGACATTAGTTCATGACCAAACTTTTAGTAAGAAATGAAGAAAAGCATTTAAAAAAAAATAATAACTGATGCAGTTTTGGGAACAATTTTCAAAGACGAAATATGAAATGGATAATTGCATGCATGCCAGTTGTCACCCATTAAAGACTTCAAGGGTCAAGCTGTACACTCTGCTTAGCTTAATAGAAATTTAAAGTAAGGCAAACCAGCCATTAAACTAGCCCAAATAATAGAAAGGGAAGTAAACATAATGGAGCATCGTGAATAACAAAATAAAGAATATTTGGAAATATAACTAAAAAAAGTTAAAACAAGTAAGAATAAAGTAAATGGAATATCATTGCCTCCATATATGAAGTTCGACATCTTTCATATGTCCTTTCAAGAAAACTTTGCACATAGGTCACAACACCAGCAGCAAATTTAGGCAATGCCTCAGCCCAGCCAAGCACCTGGAGTAAAAACATAAGCTTCAGTACAAGGGGACATGTGTATGTGTGTGTGAATTAGTGATCTAAGAAAATAAATGTTCATAACAAATATGGAGTACCTCTTCAGCTAAAAAACAAATTGCCAAAAGTCCTTGTAGCACAGGCCGTCCTTTCTCAATTGAAGAGATATAAGATGTTGCTTGTGCTCGAGGCCGGAATGCAGCAGGGCCTGAAAAACGAAATTTCAGAAATCACTTTGTAATATTGATAAGTTCTCAATCATATAAAGGAAAGTGGAGTTAACATCTCTAGACTGATTGCAAGCTAAATACAGAAATCATTTAAGGATCACATTTAGTTTCTTTATTATTTGGCAATTGCATGATAGTATACCATAATACGAGTCATTTGCAGTGTTAAATGTAACCCTAGCCCTAGTAGGTTTCAGTGATGGGCTAATCCCACCTATACCTTTATGTTCATGCATAAATAGGGCATATTTTACACATGAATAAAGAGTCATTTTCTCTGTAACATGCTGAACTCACATTTTTCAGACTGAAACACAATTACATTCCAGACTTTGTTCTGTAAAAGTCAGAGTAACTATCACGACTACTGATACTTAAAAAAGAGATTTTCAGTTGATGCCAATGTGTACTATGGTGAATTTAATCTAACTTCTTGGTAGTAGCATTTCTTGTGTACTCATTGAGAGGCACCCACTGCTTAAACAAAAATCTAGAGAACATGGTGCCCAAAGGAACCCACTAAAATGCTGATTACTAGTAGAAAATGAAGCAAACTGTCTCATATGTGAGTGTGTGTGTTGGCAAATGGTACATCTCCAATTCCTCATCAACAAAATCACGTTTTTTTTATTGTTAAGGTGTAACAAATAAATTTAAAAAATTCTAGACATTAAAATCAACTAATGCAAAATGCGAAAAGTTTAGTAATCTTAATCTTATTTCTTTTCAAGGAAGTAATTCACATCAACTAATTTAGAATTTGAAAAAAGTAAAAGGACTTGCTTGCTATGGCCTGCTGCACAGCTTTCCTGTAATCTACAAACAGTGCTGGTAAGAAACGATCCTTCACAAAGTTCTCCACAAAAGTTAGCAGCCCATCCTTCCTACAAATTTCAATTATATATATATATATAAAGAATAGAAAATCCCATAACAGAGAAACATGTAACGCTCTGAAAGATGTATTCTCCAGAGATAAAATTAAATCGTTTAAATACCCTGTAAACATTTCAACGTATATAATCATAATCAATCCCAAATCTTCTTGGTGCACTGCTATTGGATGGAAGTTCATTTATTTATGCAACTTTAACGTACTGTGACCAAGCCAACTATTGCTTGCCCATTATAATGTCTTCCACTTCTACTAAACAAAACCCTTGACCAAGCCAACCCAAATCATCATAGATTCCAATTTCTACTCAAAATGGAAACCTAATCTTCAAGATTTACACTGGTCCAACCTGTCAGAAATCCAGTTTATTCTGTCCTCCTTTTCTTTCAACCAGTAGTACTAACTTGAAGTTCATTATTAAAAAAAAAAAAAAAAAAAAAAAAAAAAAAAAAGATTCAGATTCTTAATACGCTTCTGAAACCCATGAAGTACTTTCTCATGATTATGACAATAAAATGTTGAATTGATTGCTGCCAATCACAAATCTTCCCAAACTTCTCTTTTCAGCTATGTACACCCTATGCAGGTGATGATAGCGTATTTTTAAAGGTTACTAGCTTTCAGTGTCCTGTTCTAGACTAAAAGATCGCTGAAAAATCACCAAAGAAGCTTGCAAAATGATCCAGCTTACCCAAGATGGGAAAACTTTTGAGGTAGCATTGAAGCAATTTTATCTGTAAACTACAAAAATAAAAAATAAAAAGAATTAGTCAGGAAATTCACCATTACTTAAGGAAACTAGAAAGCTAGGAGAACCCATACCTCAACAACAGGCCGATATAAAGATGCTGCTAAATATAGTCCCTGCTCAAGCAAAACAGCTGTACTGCCATAACCTTCCTTAACTACATTTGAGGCCCTTGAACTCCATCCTTGGCTGATAAGGTCAACTCCTGAATACCAATAGTCGTGGACAAATAAGATCAGGGAAGGGACGGGAGATGGGGAAGACCTAGTATGCAATCAGGACTAAGGACAGGTCATTCCAACAATCACAGACAGATAATATCATTGAAGGACTGAAGAAAGGAAACCTAGTATACAAAAAGTTCCAATCTTAGACACAGCTTTCTGATTTTATTTGGAAAAGTATGAATTTTGAATATATGTAGTCACATAATTAATGACCTATTCAAATGCAAGGCATGCATAATAAAAATGGGGAGGGGAGACCCATTATGCATCAAAGAGATTAAGTTCATTCCTGAAGTGAAACCAGAAATATTTAAGAATTTTAATACATGCTTTATTACCATTAGGAACAGATACAGTAGCATCTGTGAAGCGAAAAGTAAATGTGAAACCATCTTCAGATCCATCTCTACAACCAATAAGCATTATGAAAATAAACCATAAGCATCAAGATAGTCAACTCAAAACAATGAAACATGAAAAACAATATGGAGTAGAAGTAAAAAATCCAAGACATCACCCAACCATAATTTATATATCATCAATGAAATATATATATATATATATATATATATATAATAAAACCTCAAGGAAACTCTTGAAAATTGCAACAATTAAATCCATCAAGCTCCTAAAAAAACTACTGTCAGTCTTTCTTAACTTCATTGGATATTTCTTTAAGTTTGTTTTATATATATATATATATGACAGTGTGTATCCTCACTAATGGAATAAGCCTTTGGTTGAGGTAGAGCACATTCTTTAACATGGTACCAAAGCAAGTAGAGGTCTTGAATTCAACTCCCACGCCACGTTTAGCTCATCCAAATAATCTTGACATGCATAATTCATGGGAGGAATATTGAGGATAAAATATAAAACATCAAATGCCTAACCTCATTATCATCTTAATCTTTAGTTCGGATAAAAAACATCCTTGAATATAATTTTTTTTTTTTAAAGTAATGTTTCACATCCAAGAGTACAAATGCATTTTCCACTACATAATTACAACTATCTTGATCCAATTCACAAAACCCTGAACAATTTGTGACTCTAGTTTCTCATCTTAAGCAAAAACAAAAACAAAAATCAAAAGAAAAGAAAAAGAAACAGAGTTTAAAAGGATATACAAATGTCAAAACAAAAATAAATACAAATTAGCGTTAGAAGATTAAGGCATGATATTGGCATATGTTGAAACACATGCTTTTTTGTTTAGATTTTATGTTTTGATGAGACTTTTTGTTATGAGTTTTGAATTTGGATTTGTTCCTTACAAGATATTAGAAATGTAGTTTGTACTAGCCTATAAATGCCTCCCTATCATACCAGTTTTACAGCCTTTGAGTGTTTTTTTTCCTACAGCATTTCATTCACTTGCCTCTTATCCTTTGAAGGTGTCTTGCTAACAAGTCTGGCTGTTTGGACAGCAGCATCAGCAGCTTCAGGAGTTGCCCGTAGGATTTCACAAATTAATTGTTGACATTCACTCTATTTTCACAGTGAATGGAATAATATGTTAGTGGCAAATGCATAACAAAATTCCATGTGTATTGGTATGAAACTAACCGCCTGAATAGAAGTTAGCACCAAAAAGCAAATAACAAACAGAGAGGAAGTAAGAAACCTGCAAGACATTCAAGGAAAAGCTAATACTATAGCCTCCAGTTTCACGAGACATGTCTGAATCTGCATTCCAATTAATATCAGCTGGCATAGACCTTGGTGTATTCAACTCAACTTGTTGCAAAGATTTTGACTCGAGAAGCTCACCAACAATTATGTGGTTTTCTGAAAATTTTGCAATAATACTCATGAAAGTTAAGTGCAAAAGATTACAGCACTTGATTTCTGGAGACAATAAGGAATTTCCAAGACTTAGTGTTTCCTAACCAAATATGCAAAGAACAGCGTCCAAAATTGAATCAAGAAGCTCCTTTGCAGCAGCCTGTGCTTTTCCTGTAGGAGCCATTACAGATGAGACAGGACTTACAGCTAGCACCACTCCAGCCATTGATATCCCATTTTGACGTTTTTGTTCCAGTGATGGATAACTCTCAAATTTTCCTTTCAGAAGGTGTAAACCTGTAATGGCAGTTTGAGCACATGGGCCAATGTCATGTCTTGAACTATTTACATTTTCTGCAATAGATTTGATCTTGGTAGTGATTATCTCATGTATTGTAGGCCTAAATCTTTGGCTGTTGAAAAAAAAAAAAAAAAAGAGAGAGAGAGAGAGAAAAGGAATCAAAATTAACATTGAAATACAGATTCAAGAAAAGATCAGTATCACAAGAACTTACAATCTGAAAGCTAAGTTGTCATTAAAATATTTTAATTGTTACTGTGTAAAAGAAAACTATGTACATTGAACCATTTCTATTGTGATAAGTGGAAGAGTGATCATAGATTGAGAATGTTCTAGGTAAAATGTTCCGCTCAGGGTAAGCTGAAAGCATATCAAAATGCTGAACTACCTTCTGTTTCAACAATTCAACCTAGTCTGAAGCTGCTAATCTACAATCCATTATGTAACATTGTAACATATATCTCCAATTCTCCATACAAAGAGGAATTTTAAGAAGTAGGTATAAATAATCCAAAAGCAAGCTGACCACACACCATATTATGGCACCACAAGCAGCAACTTTGCCAAGCATGCAAAGGCACTCAACCATGGTCTGCAAGTACTTCACATGCAATGGAGCATCACTCTTTGTCATTGCTTCCTGCATTCAAAACATAAGTTAATAGTTCACCCCTAATAAAATAGAAAACCAAGGTCCAGTTGGACAGACATTATTGAGTAGCATTTGCATCAATCATACAATAAATTCATCAGGAGTAGCATCTGAAAGCCATGTTGGAACTTGATGAGCATCTTTGGCATCCTTTAAGGCACCATCACCACCATTAGAATCTGATGCAGTTTTATGATGTTCCAGCACACCATCTTCACCATGGCCATTCAATGAAGAACTGACAATTAGGTAGAAAGTACACAGTGAGCGCAGCTGCCACAAATTAGTATAATTTTTTAATTTTGTTCAAAAGTCTTTTCTATTAGAAACTTGGTTGTGTATGCTTATAGCTGATCTAAGAGTCAAGACTCATCCAACATGCGAGATTTTTGATAGACTACTTTGTAAACCAAAAGTGTTCTATTTTGGCATTAAATTTCGTGGCAGAAACTACCCGAACCCATCCAAAATAAGTAAACAATAGAAAAGTAGAAAACATTGCACATGCCTTTTCTTAATTATTACAAATCCCCTATCTCAATTCATCACCCCAGCAACTGGCATCAAAGCAGGGGCAAGTGAAGTGTTGAAGGTTGTGGCCAAGTCATAAAAGCACAACCAAACAAGAGAAACAGAAAGAAATAAAACAATAGTGTTGATCTTAAGAAGCAATATCACTTATATCAAAAGAAACATCAGGTTTGGAAGTATACCGGTACGTTCTTTTTATAAATATACCAATATGTTATCGTGATATCAATTATTATAGATAAAATCACTAAGAAATGCATATAGTTAAATATTGTTAGACGAAATCATTAAAAAGGTACAAGAAAACCAAATTCGCTAAAAATTTGAAGATGGGTATTTAGAAGGTCACATGAAAGTATATAATTCTTGTCATACCCCCCATCAAGAGAACTTGGTTTTCTAGATCTGTTGCCAGCTCCTAATGAACCAAACTGATTTTCACCTTACTTGGTTTTTCGAGACAATGCAATGGCTGTTGTAGTTGGGATTTTATCCTCCCTTTCATTAATATTGAACAGAGCTGGGCTGCATTATAAACAGAAATCTTAAGTTGCTGTAACATTCCTAAGACAATAATAACAATAATAAAACTGAATAAATAAACATATGCATGTTTTCTACAAAGCTTTACTGAAATTTCTGACTATAAAAAAGGAACAAGCAGAACTCCAGTCTGAAATATATTTGAGAAGAAAAAAATAACTTTAAAATATTGCATCCAAAATGTTTGGCTTGCGTTATTCCTGAAAGAGCCAATGAGGTAAATAATTCAGCATAAACTCCAAGGTAAAGTCACTTGTTTCAAGCATCCCATATCCAACCATATAGAAATTATATTACCTGTGTTCACCCTTATGATAGAGATGAGCATGCAAATCTTCCAATATTTTGTAGAAGAGAACTCCTCGGAGCTTTGACAATTCAGTTTTGACATCCTGCAGAGCACCAACCTAAGCAATAGGAGATACACATAATTAGCAACCAAACTGAGCTTTCAGCATGAACCACAAAGCAGTAAGTGCCAGTAATTATTAAATGAATATGCAGAGATCTAAAGCAAGAAGATGAGAGCTGTTACGAAAGTAAAGAGAAGATTTCTGAATATGCTGTCTTATATTGTCATATAGAAAACAGAGTACAAAGCCCTATAAATAGGTGCTAGAAGACTACGAATAGGAAACAAGTTTCCATATGCCTACCTACCTAAATCCCTAAGACTGCCTAATCTATAGAGATTCCATATATTAAATATATATTCCATAACAAGAGCAATACAATAAGTCAATTATAATGATAATTCGACGGCCTTTAGAGAGAGAGCATTAGCATCCAATAGTTGAGGAATTGATTGTGAAATAGGTTACATACAATGTTCCCAGGGAGGATTTTTATGGCAGATACAAAAAGTGGAACAATAACAAAAGGAATATGAAAAGAAGACTAACCGTCTGAAGGCCCTCTCTATCAAGCATCCCAGCTGATTGAACATGAAATTGCACAGCAGCATAGAACTGCTTATCAGCAATGAACTTCTCTATCTGAGTTGGAATCTGGGATTCATTATAGAAAGATGAGACAAAAAATTAATAAGGCCTAGAGACAGAAAAATGTAGTAATATGTCTAGGTATCTCAAAAGAAAATAAGAAAGAAATAATCTGTGGGGCTTGTATCCTTTTCTTGACAATCATACTAACATTAGTAACATATTAACATTTACCATAAGCCTAGGCTTACACTGCTTTGGCCACCCATTGATGCGGCAGATGCCATCAGCATCTGGGTTCATCATGAATGAACTTCATGGTCATTTGAATAGTACTGCATGTTCATGTGAATAAAGCTTACTAGAATAAACATGAAGGTCATTCGTTTGTATTGGACTGAACTACACATTAAATTGCAATGAACAACATGTTCATTTAGTGTGTGCACTGGTGCACCAAACTTTTGCATTGCTATTGAGGTTCACAATAGGGCTCAATATTTATTTTTTTTTCTCTAAGCACCAAGTAACCAAAGTAGAACTACATCAAGCAGGCAAGTCAGGTACAAGAATGGAGCCATATGTAATATAGTGGGGATAATTGACCCCACCGATTTGTCCACTTACACTATGCTAATTTCAGCAAAGTCTCAAATATCCGGCGCTTGTTTCTCGCATTATTACATTGTTGTGGATTATAAGTCAGTATTTAAAACAAACTACAAATATGGTTAATGTTCAAGGTGTAGAATAGGAAAGAATATTTTCAATAATGCTAATCTAAACAAGTCATACTAGAGTTAATAGAAAGGTACAAATTTAATGGTATAAAGGTAGCACAAATTGTGGTGGAAAAAAGCCCAGGTTAAATTAACATTTGTTTTCAGACATTATTATAAATTGTTGTATACCACTGTGGGACTGAGCAATAAGTTTGGCCAAGCTGAGCCTACATACTAGGCACCCAATACAGCTATTGCAATTACAAAGTACTGCAAAATACTCAAAGATTCATCCATTCTAGAAAGATAGAGTTGGTCTCATTGTTATGATCCTACTGCATTATATTGCCACATCAGAGAAATACAACTTGATTATCAACTACAGAGAGAAGTAGCTTAAAATAAAAATAGGAAAATCAAAACATTTCACCTTTGCTATGCCTTCAATTTGATCCAAGAGAGCTATAATATGTCGCAGTGTAACTGACCGATACCATAATTGATGTAACTGCTTGTTACGGGCACCCAAAAGTTTCTTTGAATCAGTCAAATCAGTCTTTAAGCCACCAATGCTCTGGGTAGATTCAGTGAATAACCGCAGAATCTGCAGGAGAGGGGTGTGGGGTTTAATATGTATACATTATTAAATATATAAGATGCTGTCACCATCTCAAAAATGTAATAAAGCAGATAAAAAGTTTAAACTCTGACACCGAGTAAATGTTGATCACATGCAACACAAAACAAATATATCATTGACTGAGACTGAGGGTCTCTCTTTTGCTACTAGTCCAAAGTGAGTTGCAGAACTGTAAAACACCTACCTGCGAATAATTCTGAATTGCTTTATTGAAACCACCATGATATGCATGCACTACTTCGTCTACTATGTCCTCCACAATTTCACTCTGTTCCTTCAGAATCTGCACTTCACCTTCCCGATCCTTCGAGGTCAAAATATGCACAACATGGGGAAGAGAATCGAAACGTGCAGCTGTCCAGCTTTCATTTATCTTATACAGGTCGTCCCGTAAGTACTGCAATTCCCATTCAACACAATGAGAATGCAATAACGCATCAAACCAATCTCTATATAAAACCACAAAATAAAATCCTGTCGAAATATCAATTCCGTTCATTAATAGCATAATTACGGTAAATTCTGATAGAGATTACGAATCCAGGAACAGTGAAAATTAAAGCCATTCCAGCTAAGGATCGAGTGACATTGAGGTGAGGTGAAAATGAAACAGAAACTCACATCCTTTTCTGCAGGAATGGGGAGTCCATCGAATAATCCCATCACAATCCAACCAGCTCGATCACAATAACTGCTCCTGCAACTCGAATACGTACATTATCTCCGTACAATTACGTACATATACAGGAGCGAAAATACGTACATAATTACGTATCTGTGTATATACGCCTACGTACGGAAAGAGAAAATACCTGTTCGGATCTGGTAGAAGAAATGGATCAGTGATCGTAGGCGGGAGGAGGAGCTCAGCGTAAACAACAGAACAAAGCTGGTAAAGGTGAGTTGATGATGTCAGAAATTTTTTTAAAAAAAAATCAATAATTATATTTTTAATCACTTTTATTTTAACAAAAAAAATTAATAAAAAGGGCCAGTAATAATTCTTAAAGAACGCGTCTCTCTGTTAGTTTTATGAAGACACAATTTTCGGATAGCAAATTTGATTGCAACTTGACAAACACAAATAGGATTAATCAGATTGTAAAAATAGATTCACTAATTAGAGATTAAAAATTAATGTATTTATACTTGTATAGTTGTATCTGGCTGGATGTGTAAATAATTATTATTCTTCTTATCTTCCCCGAAATACTGCTTATTGAATTAGTGGCATAACCCCGTGTGAGCAATAACTATTATAGTATTATTCATATATTCTCAAAAAATAGTATTATTCATAAAGTGTTTTGTTGGAATTTTTCATTATGTGTTGAACAATAATTTCAAAGATATATAATAGGCTGAGTTCATATTGATTGAGTCTATAAAATAAAATTCATGTATATAAATTGAAAGATTATCTTGAATGGACTGAAACTAACTAAATGTAATCAATTTATCATATGTATAATGAATTAGATTATATTAAATGATTTTTGAAAATTGAAGTATATATTTACGTTATCAATACTCGAACCAAGTGTCATTTATTCATTATTACTTTTATTCCATATAATTTTGTTTTCAACAATATATCAATATTTTGTATTTTGACATCAGTGTTTAATTTTATATTTTTTTTATTCGTAATTATTTAAAAACAAAAAAGACTCAGTTTAAATTATGACATAAAATACCTGCTTCTCCAATCACTATATTAGAAGCCATGGTTCAACATAAAATTCATTTTTAATATACTAAATGTTCTCTTTTTGTATATTACCTAAAAATAATTGTTTCCATATTTATTAGTGTTCTACCTTACAATAATACAATATGATGAATCATGATACATTAGTACAATTTGGGCTGCTTTTTTCAGGAATGCATGATTAAGTATAAGCATATTCCTAGAAGCTCAAACCTAAAAACTCTAATTAAAGTAAAAGACATATGAATGTTAAGTGTTACATATTGTTCAACAAAAAGACACTGCAATTCTAAAACATAAGACAACTTTACTAGAATACAACAATAACATATAACCATCTGCTCAGGTATAGTTGTCAAATGTGATAATTTACTCACAGCACTGATGTGTTTTCTTGAAGGGATTTCAGTGCTTCACTAAACTCATGCAATGCAGGACGAATGCCGGGTGAAATTAACATCTAAGGCTCCGGTTCAATGCATTCATATGGAAACTACGCTTTCCGGCTTAAAATTTCACCCGAATCTTGAATTCCCGCCTAAAAGACTTTCATTCATCCTCTTCTGTTGGTTTATTTGAGTTTACTTTTTTTTCCTTGTAGCCCTGTTAAACATGTCCTTGATGTTCTGCGAGTTTGTCTCCACTTTGGCCTTCTTAGTTTGCCTTCTTGTTCCAGTAGTTTTACCATCAGTTTCACTCTTTCCCTGTGAGAGAGATAGAGAGAGAGAGAGAGGGAGGGAGGGAGGTGTCACAAACAGCCCAGTGGAGTAAAAACAAATAGGCAATTAGGGCATAAAGGAGTTCACATCCTTCGGTTTCTTTTTTATTTTTATTTTTTTCTCTCAATTCTCCCCTTGCGTATATTGTTCTATTACCATGGGAACGCAATTAGGCAATTAGAAATATAAAATATTCATCTTGCAGTTCATTTAATAATAATAGTAAAAGAAACTTAGAAAGACGCATCCTTTTCTGCATTAGATGTTCCAAACTGTGGATTTCTTTTACCTGGTCATAAAGATTTACTTCTGGTGATGGAAAGCATTCAAGATCCAATGCTTTTGTTTCCTTTCTCAAGTCTATCCTGCAAATGTGATCATAGATTTATTGGAAATTCATTTGAAAAAGCTCATTAACCATTTCTTGTACGCAGATTTTATTTCATGCAAATGGACTGAAACAAAGGTGGAAGGAAATTTCAGCAATAGATTTTAAGCAAAGAAATGTGATACCTTAAATTACTGCAAAGGAGCTTCAACCAAGGATCTTCCTTCAAGTATTCTCCAACAATTGAAACCGTATCGGTCACTGAGCCCAACAAATTATGTGAACTAGGGTCAGATTAGCCTTAACCTTGGAGAAACTGGATAACTATGTCCAACACATTTGATTGCATTAATATTATACTCTGTAATAAACAAGCAATGCCCAAGACAAAATATGAAGCATTAATGGCACCATTGAAGTATAAAATCCTTCAAATTGTCTAAGAGTCACACAAACTCATTAGGGAAGATAGAGCTCATTGACATGCACTAACAACAAAATAGGAGGTGCTAAGTGATTTATCATTAGAACCATACATGTATCTTTCTTATCCCGAGCAGCAAAGTTCTTATCTAATGTCACCAGAGTCTTCCTCAGTTCTTCTACCTACAAATTGGTCGGAACCAGAACAGAGAGATGAACTTGTAAGTTTTCCGAGAAGATTTTGAGAGATGGTCTCCTACTGAGTACTGACTATCGTTTTAGAGTGATCAAAGTATCTCTGTCTTTGACAATTAAAGTAAAAATGATATAATTACAGATATACATTTCAGAAGACGCACCTTAAAGCACAGCCATCTAATAACCTTTTCATCATTAAGTCTAAAGAACTTTGTTGATCCCATTTCTGCTTATAATATGAACATTAGCAAAGAAAAAATTAATCAGTAATATTCAGCAATTAGTTCTCAACTAAAATCTTGACAGCACAAGCATTAACGTGAACTTCGTGATGAATATAACCAATATCAATAGCGTATAGTCAGAAAAATCAAAGATTCTGGGCTTCTAGAGGAATAATCAAGGATAATTTTGAGGAATAATAGCAGATTCAGGTTACCTTTAAAATCACAAACGACTTGCATGGATTTCTCTGCAATGGACGAAAGATACTGATACCCAGGATAACCACTGACATAAATTATTTCATCCAACTGCCTAAACATTCCTGGATCATCTTTTTTCTGCATTAACAAAACAATAATAATTAATGAGCAAAACAAATGTACAAAGAGTTTCTGTTTCTTCAGAAAATTTTACATTTTCCAAGGATCACCCATAGACCAGGAGAAGATTACAAAACAAAAAGCAATAGGCATTTGTCAAGTGTCTAAAGTATTAAGAAATCAATTTGGACTTCCATATGTACAATTAATAAGCACAGAAATTCATTACATCATATCTACAAAACAAATATGGAAAATGAACAGATGAATTTGGGTTTGCTAATGTACAATTTTAAAAAATAAAGAATTAAGTAGAAGTTTTTGAAGTCAATCAGAAGTGCTCCATACCTTCATTCGTGCTTCCTCAAAAACAGGCAACAAAACAAAAACAGGATCAACTGGTGTAGCAGTATATAAGCGCCCATCTATATTTGAAAACAAATTATATTTCAGTATGTTAATAAAGAATGCTTTGGAAATCGCATAGTTTCATCCTAAACTGCTTGTATGCAACAACAGACCAAGATCAATTGATTCTTTACCTTCAACAACGTAATCCCCAAGGAACCAAGACCCATAAGAGTGCTTGAACCAATGAACTTCTTGAAGAGTTCCATCAACAAAAAGATAACAAGCTTTGTCTCCTGTTTTTAGAAGTTATTAACATTACAAAAGATAGTACAAGGTCTACAAATTATATATAACTGCAGTGTAAGAGCTAGAGTGGCATAGCCTGTACAAAAGAAAAGGTCAATATAAAAAGGGATAAGAAAAAGAAACAAACGATTCTTTCAAAATTTTATTTTTGGTTGTTTACTTCATGATCTCTATTTTCCATTTATCCAATTTTTTCAATTCCCCAGTTTTCCATTTCTCTAGGGAAAAAGGGGTTAAAAATGTTGTTGCAAGTGATTGAAGTGTGGATCACTGTTTATCCGTGTCTTTCTCCATTTCTCCAAATTTGGAGAATTAGTTAAAAGGATTGTCCAAATTTTAGAAAAATGGAGAACAATTCTCCATTTTTCAAATTCGAAAAATAGTTTTAGTAAAAAAGTTACATTTTTTAGTTTTCCATTTCTCCTCTTTTTCTTTTCTTTTTTTTTTTTTGGAAAAATGACTTATTTCTCCGGTTACTAAACGCAATTAATGGAAAACAGGTAAAACCAAAAGGAAAGCATTGAGACAATACCAGATTTTGGATGCCGAAGAGATAAAAGCTTCCCCATGCCATTCCCAGTTGCAGGAGGATCTGCAATTATGAGATTGGAAACTAAGTGAGTATTCATTATTCAAACTGACAATTAAACAAAACAAATAAGTAAATAACTACAACCATGCGATGCTACCTGGTGCAATAAGAACACGCGTTTCGTCAACACCTTCCCACCAAGCCATGATACCTATCTTCACTGAACCACAACCACAGAGAGAAAGAACAAGATGAATAAACAAACAAATAAATAATAAATAAATAAATAAATTTGAATGCCATTTCTCTCTCTGCGGTTGCATGCACACAGAATCAATCAATCAATCAACCAAGCATATATACAGATGAGAGATTGAAATGCAAAAACACTCGAAACATTGTGTTCAAAAAGCATTAAAAGGACGGCACAAATTAGATGTATAAGTTGATAATTCGGCGCTTGAGAATAACAGAAGTGAGAGACTGAGAAAACTCGAAATGGAACCTGTGGCTTTCGGAATTTTGCAGTTCCGGCGGCGTCTCCTCCGATGACCTTTACTCTTTTTCAAGTGTACTGGCGGGAGTTATACCCGGCATAGGTTAAATACTCTAAAACGTTTGCAACTGCGCCCTTTAGTTTTGCTCAAATTCCAAACGGGACCATTATTCTCCCTGTTTTTCGTTTTTCCATACGCATTTGATGTCATTAGTGAAACTTCCTATGCTCAAAACTCAATCATCCTATCATTCAAAAACCAATTAAGCTATTTGTGCCGAACACTCAGTTATATTTATTATTTATTATTTATTATTATTAATCAACCTCACTATTTCTTTTTATTTTTTTTAGTATTTTTTTACTCATATTATAATTAAATTTAAATTTTTATATTTAATAATGTTTTAGTGTAATATAAAATTTATATAATAATATTAAACTTAATACTTTAAAAAACTCACTTATAAATAATTTCAGTCAAATTTTGTTAACTAAATTAGACACGTAAATATGAACATTTCTCTCAAATTCATACATAAATAAAAAAAAATCATAAACTAAAAATAGCCAAGATGAGTACATTTAATAATTTATTCCCTCACTTATTATTTTTACATAGTACTCCGCAGTATTTTGCATGCTTTGTTACAATTTGCATGAAAGTAACTTTCATTTCTATACATTATTGATTAAATTATTATGATGTTGATTATATAAGTCACTCGACCAGTCTTTTTGGGGTCATTTTATATTTTTGGCATTGTCAAAGTACAACCTACTACCCCAAAAACAAAATTTGAGTACTAGGCTAGTATAATATGCCATATGAGGAAGGCAAATTAATTCATAGCATAAAATGCAAGCTAGCAAGTCACATATAGTTCATAATTTTTAGTCAAAAATAAATAAATAAAATTGATTAGTAGTAGTGATAGTAACAATTCTGCATTCATCACTGTAAACTAAAGATTTCTTTCCCTCCCGAAGCTATCTGCAGGAAGCTGGAGTAGCTCCCTTATCCCTTCGCAAACCTGCATATATACAAACCAACAATATTGTTTTCAGCAGATGGCCATTGTGCTTACAGAAGAAATTGAGTAAGTCTTGTGTGAAACAGTCTCATGTAAGACGTGCAATATTTTTTTAGTTAAAAAAATATTTGATCACAAAGCAAAACCATAGATACCATTTTGATCTGTGCCTTAATTGATGCAATTAGGCGAGTATATTCTTCTATTTGCCTGGATCCAAAAACCAAATCTTTTAGAAAAGGTGAGGCAGATGGAAGTGTCATTATTAGGCTATTAGTGTAAACAATCTGATTGTTTTCAATGCACTATAGATTCAGAAAATGTAGAATTACTGTAGATAGATTAGGAGTTTACCCAGCAAGTTTCTTCTCCCTTGCTGAAATGTAATTTAGAGCTTCAGACCAAGTGAACTCCACGTGGAAGCCAAGTCCAACATCCACAATTATGTGCCTTGTATCTGGGCTGATGAATGCACAAACAACCAATTAAAATAGGAAGAAAAGCAGCATATGGCAGATGGCCATGTTTAAAATATCACCATAATTCATATGTTTGAGAACAGTGAAGGACTATAATGCCAACATAACATAAGAGCTATGAACATGTAAAAATGATTGAGAAGACTTACACTTCAGCTTGCACGTAAACTTCTGAACCCAGATTGACTAGTGACCTCAGACTTGTCACACTATTCTTCTCCAAGTTTTCTATGTTTCTTCTCAAATCTGAGCTAAAAGAAAGCAAAGTTGAGTCAAGGATACTCACAAGGATCAGTATTCATGCTAAACAGCCAAGACTAGTGAGCAAGGTGTCAATATCATGAAAAATCTATATAGCCTCACTGGTTTTCAGAGATCTAAGGTTTAGACATTACACTAAGCATTCAGGGAATGAGCACTTAGCCAATAGATTAAACCCAACTAGATGAGAAACAATGGTGACTATTCCGCAAAAAGTGGAAGAATGATAAACATGACTTGACAACATAATTTAAATTCAAGCAAAAATGTAAGGATACAAAATCTTTTGCTGCTCGAAGACCTTATCCCTGCATAATTACATGTATAAATGGAAAGAAAACCAGTTAGGGTAAAACAAAGGTTGCTTCTAAAAAAACCGTCAATAATTCTTAGATAATTTTCTACCTATACATTAATTAACCATTCAGAGCTATATGCTAGATTGTTCAAAGATTTCCAGTTCATGTTAATCACAGCTTTATTTTTACAGAAGTTACTGTGCCACCCTTCCTAGATACTCCACAACCAATACAATGGGATTGACAAATTAAGATGATCATTCAATGACCTAAATTGACTAAGTGTTATATGAGAAATTGAGAATACACAATAGAACTGGAGGAAGATAAGAAGGAAGAATGATATATTTGTTACATACCTTTCAGCAATAGCATGAACAAGATCTGGTTTCAAACGGTTATCCACAAACTCCTCATATCTTCGTACTTTCTCTTGTTTAATTGCATCCATTTCAGCCCTCTAAACAGTGAAAACACAAAACGACAAGAATCAATTCAACCAACCAGCAAGAAAATAAGACACCGAGGGTACAGCTTAATAACTTTTATTGCATTATTGCATTATTGCATTATTGCATTAAATAAGAACGAAGACTAGAGGAGTGACCAAAAGAAAAAATTCTGTTACAAAGTTGTGAACAATTGAGAAGAACTAAAATCCAATGTTCCCATCTCAATAGTAAAAACAAAAGAAAGAGTTGAATCAACTTTACTTCAACTTCAAGTTATTGCTTGGCGAAGGCGCAGGGCAAACGCAAAACAGCCAAAACGCAGGGAAGGCGGAGGCCGAAACGCGAAGGCGCAGGCGGTCGGCGGTCGTCGACGGCAGCAGCTTGGAGGGGTGGAGGCGTGGAGTCTTGGGTTTCAATTTAGTTTTGAATTACTACGTATTAAAGGATTAAGACTTTTACTGTTTTAATTTAGTTTTATAAATTCTAATATTTTATATATATACATACATATATAGAGGCTCGCGAGCAGCTCGAGCCACGAGCCTAAATATTTACGAGATGCTTGAGCTTGAATTTGACCAAATTCGAGTCGAGCTTTGACTTAGCGGTTAAGCTCATTTGAGCCCCTAGTTCTTAACTTGTTTTATCCCTTAAATACTTTCTCACTTTCAGAATATTAAATTTATAATTTTTTCTTCATCGATACTCTTCAATTTCAAAAATTGTACTCCATATCACTTTCACATCACATTAAAAAATTATTATCTTTATTAATTAATCTTATTTTATCTTCACAATTATTGTTTTGTATTAATATATAAATTACAATAAAATATTAAAAGAATTTATTTCACTAGAAATCTCTTATTTTGATGGCAATTTCAAATTTGACTATTGTTTTTAGATTCGTTTAATCTACTTTTCCTATTTTTAGTAAGGACATCTTTTGTCTTTTCATATTTTTCTTTTGTTATTTTTTCAATTTCAACTAATTTAATTAGTTTGGGACTTTAGGTAACCATATTTTTCATCAGGTCCTAAACTGATACATTCAATGCACATTTAAAGAAAGATACCCAACCTTTAAAACCAAAGGCCAAGCTTACGCTTACAAAAGAAAGAATTATTATCAAATACAGTACAAGAGTATCCTGTGTAAGGACTTGATGAGTTTGAGTGTTCTAATTGCTTGGGAATATGATATCTTTAACATCTCTTAATTGAGTCTGGTTGTTCTCAGGAGCTCCTGTAAAGAACAAAGACAACCGTTTAAGATCCTGGAAATCATGAAAACACTATTGTCCACTACTGAAATCATTTTAGGTTGATAAACAAGCATGTATAATCCTAAATTCCTAAGTTGAAACAGCTAGCCAGTATTTCAGGGAAGGTTAGACGAATTTTGATTTGAACAAAAAACGCTATTCCCACAATCTATCTCAAGATAGGTTCCACTTGATGTCAGGAACTGCATATTGGACCTTTGATTGTGAAGCATGGTTTGTGAAGGAGACCACAAGGTTTTCAATGGTTGAATACACAGTAAAATCACAACAGTAGTCAACAAGAAAATCACAGTTTTCATTCAAAATGGCAAAAGCAATTTGATAATCTATAATTGCACTTGACCATATTGATGATGTGTAGAGGGACAAGGCCCCATCACACCCCTCTTATCCTTTCCCAGGCTAAGTTCTGGGCTGAGTAATTGATAATAAGGTAAGGCCTAAATTTTAACACTTCCATTCATTCACTCTAACAAAGATCTATGAGTTTGTCCAGATCATGGGAGAGATGATGGAAATTGAAAATACAGCTAGTAAGTGTGAAATTTACGTTAAACGTGATGCACTTCATCTCCATTATGTGGTGAAATGTGGCTATCTTTTTGAGTGACAAGGTAAACAACTCTAAGTTGTCCATAACTAGTGGCTCAAACCAAGAAGGCCAATAGGCGCGGGAGTAGAACTTGTAACCTTATGGTTACCGGTCAACAGCCAGACCAACTTGGCAATCTTGGCTTATAGTTTGGCAATCACATTAATATCTGTACAATGTGAGTCCTCTCTTCTTTAGTGCTAACAAAGGGGTATATGTTGATCTAAACAATTTGCAAGTATTTTCCACTTCTTTGTCCACCAGAATCATTTGCACAAAACCAGCTGAGAAAGAAAAATGCACCAAACATATACAAAGTTTCATATACAGAAGTATCATACTGCATCAAACTCAATATTGATTGGAAAACCCATATCATTCCATCACATAAACACAAAAACGAATCCAAATGATGTATGGTAGAACTATAGAAGCGAGCTCAGTATAAAGTTCATACCTTTGGAGAATTTCTCCTTCTAAACTTCACCATCCTAGTCTGACAACTATAATCCTGCTCATATGCCCCCAGGTTTGGTTCTTGAGAAAATCAGTCATCTTCTTCACTCTCATCACTAAAATATCCTTTTCTCTTCTCCCTCTTCACTTTCTTCGTTTCCTCAGTGTCTCCTGCGCTTAATAGTCTATCCTCTGCACCTCCATCCACTGCGGAAGCCCAATTGTCGTCCACAAAAGCCTCTCCTTCATCTTCTTCTTCCTCCTCCTCCTCCTCCTCTTCCTCCTCCCGACCCCCTTTAACCCTACCGTCACCCCCACCTCTCCTCCGCCCTTTCTTTGACGGCTCCGGCCTTTCCCTAGGGCCAAGCTGATTCTTAGGGCACTCATAGGACAAGTGCCCTTCCACACCGCACTCGTAGCACCGGCTCTTATCCGCATACACCTTCCGCCGGATAAACTCCGCTGCCCGGCCGTTATCGGCTGCAATCGAGGCCGATAAGGTCCGGCCGTTGAGGACTTTTTTGTCAATTCCTTTAGCGGCTTTGATCGCATCCTCGCGGGAGACGAATAGGACGAACGCCACGCCACGGCTTTTCCGGGTCACCCGGTCCTTGAGGACGGTTACCTTGGCGACCTTGCCGAATGTGGAGAATATAGTGTGGACGTCGGAATTTGTGAGGGAGAAATCTAGGTTGCTGACGTAGACCGTGGATTTGGACGGAGCTAGGCGGCCGCCGCCGCCTTTGGAAGTGTTAGTAGCAGTGGTTAGGGTTTTGGAGGATGACGGTGGTAGAGGGGCGGAGGCATAACGGTAGTAAAAGGTGTCGTCTTCATCCTCGTCGCTGTAATTTCTCTTCCGCGACATTTCTGTGGGGATCACTGAGAAAAGAAGTGAAAGAGTTAAATTGCTATTCTTCTTAGGAATTTAATCAAACAGCTAGGGTGCAGCGCGGTGCTATTGATACAGTTGGGTAAATAAATGCTTTGCAAAGAACTCTGCAAAAATTTTATATTTAATATCTTGCATCCATCACAGGAGAGAGATTGACTTAGTTGAAAGTGAGGTACAAGTTCATGGCGGATGACAATATACCTTTGTTCAAGGTGATGATTTGAATTCACCGGCTATTTTCCCCGACGAAAATGGTGAGAACGGCTGAACAAGGGAAAGTTCTTTTTAAAATCTTCAATTGCGATTATAAATTCATCATTTTGTTCAACTCAATCTACCTTAGGTAATTAATTAAAAAAATGTAAAATATATCTCTTAAATCCAGCGAGTAATAGAATGAAGCATGTTAACGAATAAATATCACATCAATATTAACAAAACAAAAAAAAAATTACAATTGAATCATAATCTTATTTATTTAACTAGTTAGGTTGTTTTGGTGCTAATTATATTTTCATATTTATATTTATTCATTAGTTACCACGAGCATTGCACGAATAATTCAATGTTCAATGTGTATTTTTAAATTAGTGTTTCAGAATTTATCAAATATCATTCGGTATTAGAGCATCCTTATCAATGGAGTTTTTGGCGGTTTTTTTTATAAATTTTTGAAAGTTTGTTTAGTAAAGATAAAATATGAAGGAAAAAAGAGTTAAAACAAATTTAATTTTTTAAAAAAATTTGTGATGATCCCAACTCTATATGAGAGCTTGGACGAGGAAGTCTTCTAATTTGAATGGTGGGTTTGACATAAGCAGCATTTCTCCTAAACGGCTAAACTACAATATCACTCGCCATGGATGGTACGATTCCAAGAGAAAAATGCGCATATTAGGTTAGCTACTTAGGATGAACCACACGGGGGAGATCTCGATCCCCCATGAATTTTTTTTGAACGAGCTATATAAAAAATAATATGTTAATTTAAGAAAAATGAATCAAACATTAAAAATTTGTAATTTCTTAACTTCAAATCATGGGAAAAAAAAAAAGTAATTATATAACCTTCACCCAAATACTAGCAAATTAATTTTTTTAAAAATAATTTTCTAAAAATCATTTTTTTCGTATAATATTTTCGAAGTTTTAAATAGATGCTTAATCTTTAATTAACACAAGATGTTGCAAAATTTATTTGATTCTTAGCATGAGTCGCATAGTAGAATATATAATTTAAAGAAAGATGAGGGATAATTAGGTTATAAAATAATAGTCTCATAATTAGCAGGAGTTAGTTACGCCGGAAAATTATAACTCCCCGTCTCTCTCGGTAACTTCCCACGTCTCTCCCTGTAATATAGGCATTAAGCAGCTAAGCAACGTAACTGTAGAATCTCCAACAGAACCTTCTTCACTTTTGTCTACTGTGTCTGTGTGTCATTCAACAACATATTAGCATATCTCGGAACCTTAAAGACAACATAGTATCTACACTATCTTCTGAGTTCTGTCGCAGGTATCTCTCATTCTCTCTCTCTCTCCCCTATCCGTTATTTTGTCTACTTATTACACTAACTAACTGTAGTTTATCATATTTTGATTATTGTTAGCATTTTCAGAAAGATCGAACTTGCAACTAAGCTTCTAGAAATGGCGAGTTTAAGCTACTGCTCCAACTGGGAAATTAGTCATGATGATCACTACCTTAACTTCAGCGAAACCTTGGACGCTTCTGGTCTTGTTATGACGTCACCTCCTTTCTTCCCACGTCAGCAAACATTAGTATATGACGACCAGCTTGACGCGCCGCCGCCGGCGGCGGAGCTTATTTTCGGCTTTAACAACCGCAGTTTCCATCTCCCGGAGGAGGAGTCGTTGTTTCCTTTTGATCCTCTTTTCAACTCCGGCGAGTTCATTTTCTCCGACAACTACGTTTCTCCGGCGCCGGCGCCGGCGGCGGAATATTCCTTTCCACAGGAACTCGAATTCCAGGCCAATCCGAAACGCCAGAAGTTCTACCACGACAATTTCGCACCGGAAATTACGCAGAATTGTTTCGGCGGCGCCTTAATTCCGGACTTTTCTCTACTCCAAGATTTGAAGCCTCCGGCGCCGCCTCATTCATCGTCATTGGCGCAGGAGAGCCTTTTGCCGGAGCTCCCGATCCCTGCGTATTGTGATGGCGGGGAGACTGAGGTGGCGGCGAAGAAGAACGATGGCGGAAAGTGCGGCGTGAAGACGCTGTCGGCTCAGAGCATCGCGGCGAGGGAGAGGAGGAGGAGGATCGCGGAGAAGACGCAGGAGCTGGGGAAGCTCATTCCCGGCGGCCAGAAGATGAACACCGCCGAGATGTTTCAGGCCGGTTATAATTACATCAAATACATGCAAACTCAACTTTCAGTGCTTCAATCCTGCCACCACTCATCACAGGTAATTAATTAGATTGATATTAGCTCGGACTAGCAGTTCAATTGGTTCATACGTACGTAAATTGTGGATAAACTCAACTTTAAGAGCTTCAATCTGGTTAATACTGTAATTAGATGTTAGTCCGTACGAGAAACTCAACTTGGTTGGTTCATAGGTAGATTGTGGGTAGGGTAATTAGATGTTACAACTGTTGAGTTTCCCACTAATTAGTGCTATTAATTAACTTTCTAATTATCAATCTTAATAATGATATAATTGTGATTAGCTTGACAGTTATTATATTATTATTGCAGGAAAGTGGAGAGACATATATGAGTCAAGAACTGGAGACTCTGGTTGGGTCAGTGGTGATTCAAGAAAAGTTGTACTCAAATGACAAGTGTTTGGTTCCACAGAAGTTCATTCAATCACTACCAAATGCCCATCAGCTCGATCAAGCCTCGCCCCCAAGCGTTGACACAAAATTAAACTCCGATCCAATTAGCTAGGAAGCTAAGCTAAACCAACGTAACGCATGCAATTTCTGGAGCTTTTTATATTATATTGCACATTTTATAGGTTGCTAAAGTATAGTAAATTAAATTTCTTTTATAGGTTGCTAAAGTATAGGGAATATGGATGTTGTAAATTCCTCTGATCTCTTACAAGGAATCGCCAAGTGTTGTTTGTTGATTAATTACTTCACATTTTCCTTGTAATTTTTAAGGAGTCACCTTGAATTATTCTCAAGAATGTGGTACAACCAACCATAAGCATCAAATTTGACCATTCGGCTCACTGTGATACAACCAACTTGGTTTAAGCTGTTCAACTCATTGTGATGAGTAAGACCAAATTTGAGCTGTGATACAACCAACTTGGTTTAGGCTGTTCAACTCATTGTGATGAGTAAGACCAAATTTGAGCTGTGAAACAACCAACTTGGTTTAGGCTGTTCAACTCATTAGACTGTTCAACTCATTGTGATGAGTAAGACCAAATTTGAGCGTTCGGCTCCCTGGGATACAACCAACTTGGTTTAAACTGTTCAACTCATTGTGATGAGTAAGACCAAATTTGAGCGTTCGGCTCCCTGTGATACAACCAACTTGGTTTAGGCGGTTCAGCTCATTGTGATACGTTAGACCCCCAACTTAATTGGTTTAGGGGGTTCAAATCATTGTGACACGTTAGATCCCCAACTTGGTTTAGGGGGTTCAAATCACTGTGACACGTTAGGCCGTTAGTTCACTCTGATCTTAAAGTGCTTAAAGTGGTAATAACTGTGCACTATAATAATTGTGCACCTTTAAGAGAGATATAACATAATACATATAGCTATATATACGAAACTTACTGTCATATAATTAGGACTTACTCATTACTCATGAGTATCTCATGGTCATGAGGCAACTATGATACAAACTAGTATATATATAAATAGAGAACAACTTAACTCACTTTACCCAATGCTACAACTAACATTATTTTTAAATTTGAACACCAAAGTACGTTACATGCTGCCTGCCGGCGGCCTTAAGATGAGATGTAGCTAGCTACTGGGTTATCACGGCGGAGACCATGGTGTTGATTCCACACATGCCGTGCCCTCTGCACATCCGGAAATACCCTTCCTCTCCCCAATCCTTTCCCCAGGAGTTCTTGATAATCCAGTACGGCTTGAACCCTAATCTCAGAATCGAGAATCCCTTTTTACCATAACCAACCAGGAGAACACCATGGTTGAGCCGTCTCTTGCTGCATATAAGAGGGCACGAAACTCCTCCCATGTACGTATGCATATACACCGCATTTATCCCAACTGCATCCATCATATCAATCACGATGATTTTGCTTTAATTTGTGTTCGTTATATATGTGATTAGATCAGAGCTTAGAAATTACCTGCAAGGGGGCCATGATTTACTAAATAAGCGGCCATTTGGTCTTCATCGGCAGGGAGATTTGTGAAATTCCCAACCTTAACTGCTACTTTCTCCGATTCAAATCTGCAATCTCCGCTCTTCCCCGTGTAAGGGTAAGAAGCCTCTTCTTCTATGCCTCCAGACTCGATCAGGTACTCGTAAGCATTTGTCATCAGGCCGCCTGAGCATCCATCGTCACAGGCGCTCTTGTCCTTTATGTCACACTTCACAAGCCCGCAGGGAAATTAAATAAAGATCAGATCGATCAGTGAAACTTAATTGCAATTCCGATCCGTGCATATATAGATGATAGATATATGTATATATACCGTGTGATCACAATCTACAAGCTGTTGCTCGCTGAGATTAAGCAGTTTCCCAGTTGCAATGAAGTTGGCTCCTTCAATGGCTCCGGTGGTGCTAAATGCCCAACATGACCCACAAGACCCCTGCATAAATTTATAAAGTAATGAGATAAACTAGCTAATTGATTGAATTCAGTCTAAATTAGCTGAAATGAGAAACAATTTGATTTGGCTCATATGTGCATTATGACTCAATTGGGTAATTTTAACCTAATCTTAGATTATTGTAAGATGCCAGAAACAATAAATGCTTAATTATACTAAATTACTAACCTGCATCTTGACTTCAGTAACGGCACCTTTATCCCTCCAGTCAAAATTGTCCGGCAAGCCACTCACGTCCAACCGCGGCGCCTCCGCTTTGCCGCCAAGTAAGGAAGAGCGGCCAGGGCCTTTGAGTACTCCCATATACATCTTTTCAAACTCGTCCGCGGTGAGGTCGGAGAACCGAGTGACGCCGTGGACGGCGGTGGGGTCCAGGATTTGGTGCTCCGCCGCCCTGATCAGATTCTTCGCGAACACTCCGAGGCGGTACACGTACTCTTCGCGTGTAGCGTACGCTTTCCCGTGCTCCTGCATGAAGGATTTGAACCTCACCTCGGTGGCGGTGCCGAGGAGGTTTTCGCCGGCGGCGGGGATTTCATCGTCGGTCACCTGTCGGATATTTAAGCCGTGTGAGGCGGCTGACGTAGCGAATGCGAGATGTGCGCATGTTAGAACGACGGCGAGGAGTTGTGCGTACATTAGACCCGCTCCCGCAACCCTGGCCTGCTGCTCGATCAATTAGTTTACTCCGGCGGTCCGGCGGCTTTGTCGGTTTGAATGCATCTATCGTGCGATTTGGTTTTGTACTAGAATGACGATGGGGGTAATTGTGGCAATTTGATTTTACCATAGCGGCGCCGCCCAACGCCATGCAAAAAGCTCGTCCTCCTTGACAAGCACGTGGATTGGCTTTACCTGAGACCTTCTGTCTATCGCCCACGTATACAAAGCTACAACTTCTCCCCACCGCTTGGTTTTTAAAATTAGAAAAATAATTATGGCAAAAATGTAAATTTCACCCGTATTATACTCGTTGCCCACAAAAGGCACCACATTAGAAGAACCCGTGTATAATGCTCACGACTCACAAGTGAGTAACAAGGTTCAGTCTTATATCTCTCCACAATCTACTACCCATTATTTTTAAAAAAATATATCAATTGCTGTGGGTAACTAAGTAAAAAAAAATGTTAAATAGACTCTCTAACTATACATATATCAAAATGTAATTAGATATTCAAATTGATAAAATCTCTTAAATTTGTTGAATTATACAATTAACTTATTTTCACTTATAATAGCTTGTTACCCGTCACATGGCAATATGCTATTATTTTTCAAACAAACAATTATAAAAAATTGAAATAATTATATTAAAAAAAGGTGCCATGGTAGTCAATTTGTCATGAATTCTTCTTCCATGTCGACTTGGAAGGGAAATAAATCTTATATGTCTAGATTGGTACGAATGACGTATGTGAATCTCATCATGTATGACAAACATGACAATGAAAAAGATACTTCTTTGAACTATGATATACAGTTTAACCCGATGGAGATATTGTCAATGCATAGAAGAATGGAAATAGATACTTAGGTGGTGTGTAATACTATTCAACCAGTGTCAGGGTACGTTTGACCAAATCACTAAATAAGCTTTAAGTTTATCTAAAGAATTACGTTTGACCAAATCACTAAATAAGCTTTAAGTTTATCCAAATAATTTAGTTTCAAATTTGTAAAACAGTCTGCGAATCAAGTTTTTTGTTGTATTGCTAAATAAGTTGTTTCTATGCTTGACTATAAAGAATGTTTGACCATTATCTTTGTAAACGTTTCAGCATATAATTAATGAATTAGCTTATTTATTTAAAAAAAAAAAAAGAAGAAGAATGATTGGCATGAATGAAAAAGCTTGATCAACTTCTCCGTTAGGCCGATGATATTTTAATTTTGTTGTAATAATCTTTTTTTGGAGGATAAAGACGCAACATTAATTTTGGGGGATAAATGTCATACAAACAAAATTAGCCCGTTTGAAAAGTAAGAAAATGACGTTTGAAAATAAGTCATTTTTCAAAAAATATGTTCATTTTCCATGTTTAGCTGCACAACAGAAAATTGTTTTTGTGAGCTTGATTCATTTTATGAAAAATGAGTAAAATTGTATAACTCAACCTTTTAAATAATTTATTTAGAATATAAAAATATTTATAATAATATTAAAAATAATATTATTTATTATTTTATTTAAAACTAGTTTTCAGCGGAAACCTTGTTCTGAGTGTGACAAAAATTGACTAAATTTTTATCAGGGAACGAAAAATATTTTTCGTTGACTGGATTTGTCAGTATCATCCAAAACACTAGAAACACATAAAATGATTTACAGAAAATATTTTTCGAGTTTCCAAACACAACCTTAATGTATTTTAGAAGTTGAAGTGGTATCATTTGAAATTTCAGAAAATATATAGGGGTGGGTTTGAGAATGAATGGAAAAACAACGTAGCTAGTAAAAAATTTAAAATTAACGAGGACCCCTTTTCTGTTTCTAGGGTTTTGTAACTCCGAAGAACCACAGGGTGCCGAGCATTCTCTTCTCGTCTTCTCGGGCTCGCAAGTGGAAAAAGAAGGTATCTTTCTCTATTTCGCGCAGGTTTGAATTTGTAGGCGTGATATTTGAGTTCGTGAGTGCGTTAATTTATCGTGTATTGCTTCTCTGTTGTAAAATTGTAACTGTTCATCTGCTCATATCAGGTTTCGTGACCTTTTTTTTTTGTTGTAATTTTGTTTCGAAGTTGCGATAAGAGAGCGAAGGATGTCGGCGAAGGAGTCAGAGTATCGCATATTTGTGGGAGGGTTGTCATGGGACATCACTGAGCGTCAGCTTGAAGACGCTTTTAGCCGTTTCGGCAAAGTCGTCGACTCTCAGGTTTGGATTTCACCCGTACTAGGCATCGTTTTTTAAAATTCCTATACTGAAATTCAGTCGTGTTCGGAATGTGCATATGTCATATATGTATTTCGTGTGCCATCTGTTCTCCTGGCCGGGGAATGGAAGAAACTAGGAACTTTTTGTTAGGTGGTTTTGGAAACAAGTTATGAATTTAGATTAAGTTTGTTGAGCAATGGGGTTTAGTGGTGCAGGATTCTTTCATATTTGGGAAGTTGCTTTTTCATTTGATTTCTTAAAAGCTACAGAATTAAATTATGGTAGTCCCTTGATAAAGCATTGAGTAAGAATTCATGTCTTTCTGAACATACAAAGAGAGATGCTACTACTATATTTATATATAATAAATGTATTCCAATACTTCATACAATTCATGACTCTAAAACTTCAGACATTTGTGCTATCAGTTATGGAATAATTTTTAGGTCAGTTTTTATCAGTTCTAATATTTTAACAGAAGAATGTGACTTTTTCTGTTCTACAATCACAAAACACAGCTTAATAGTATTTGTTTAAAACCTTCTAATGATAAAGAAACACATTTTAAAGAATATATCATCTTGTATTTCTTTGTTTTTCACACATGAAATAAGTCATATGTTCTGGACATTGATCTATAATCAAGAACTGAAACCTTTTGAGGTTAATTAGTACTTCCTTTTCTTTCCCAGCCATGTAGCTTGTATTGCATTTCATGTCCTGCTTCTCCGTTGAGCTTAGAGTTTGAATTCAGAAGTTTTTTAAATTTGGAAAGTTGAAAGTTTTTCTTCTCCTTTCACTGTGATAATATTAATTTATTTCATTTTTTTTTTTGAATATGATTTTGCTGGGGTCTTTGGAATATCTTAGATGGAACATTTTGAGGATGTGTGGTTCAATGGAATGTGCACGGTTGTTTGTGTTGCTAGATTCTGTTCAGCAGTTTGTTTTTATTATTTGATTTCATAGAGTTGTTCATGGGAAGGCATTGTCCAAATCAAATTGCATGCTAACATGCAACACAGCTTGCATCAATTTTGTGGGTTGTTTTTGGGCAGCTGGTTTTTCTGGACAAGTGTGAATTCTACTTTATTGTGGTTAGTTGCCTTGAATTGGTTGAATAGGAAGGCGTACATGATCTGGCTTCCTGTAGACCTTTTTTCTTCAATGAATTCTCAGCATGTGATGTTTTCTTTATTAGAAATGGGGGTGGGAATGCAATATGAGATGTTCTCAGCATATGATGTTGACATTTGATTGGTTGATTCATTGAAGAATTGGATTCAGCAACTGTGTGATGTCACCAGACACCAGCAATTGCGTATATTGTTTGCCTGCAGTGATGAGCACATAGCATTCACATGATAGTTAAGTTCTAATCAAGACAACCTTTTGCATGGGGAGAAGAGAGTTCCAGATCGTTTTGGTTAGCGTCCACTTTATATTAGTGATTTAGTGGCAAGCAATTGTGCATTTTCCACGTTTTTAGAGTCTGGAAGTTCTGTTAAGACATGAACATCTTGCGTGTAGACAAACCCGGTGTCTATTTCAAGACTTCAACACTATTATGGGTTGACTTAGATTTTCCTAAGTTGCTAGACAGTTGCTCTACATGGAACCTGATGGGTAATAAAGCGTGCAGAAGCTTCTAGTTGAACTTTCTTCAGTATTTTAAATGCATGGTGTGCATTGTTGAACGTCAGTCAACTTCAGACATCACTCTTGACAATGTAATGGATTTGAAAATTGTTGTCTGTTGTTTTGTTAGTTCTGATTGGAGGTCATTGATTCGTTTCTCTCATGAATTCTCTTCATCACTAAGCCCCTAGGACTTTATGTTAGTAGAACTGAAACACTGCCCAGATGCTACCAATGGTGAGATCAAGAGGTTTCTTATTGCTACTTTAGAGATGTGTTGAGGAGCTTTGAGTCGATATATTCCGTTGCAAGAGAACTTCTAGGTCTCAAATCCAATTGTTTCAGTTTAATTGAGCAGCAACTGGCAAATATGGTAACTTCTCATGTTTCTGAAACACTTAGGCTAAATGGTCTATTTCAGTTGTGTCATTGAATTCCAAGTAGCCTGTGAGCTGTTACCAAGTTGTGAAGCTATGGTCGCTCTCAGCTTGCATCAGCCATGATGCAGAATAAGATGAAGCCAGTGATGCTAATTTCTTCATCTTGTGCAATTTGACAGTTGCTTGTGCCACTGTTGCTATCCAAGAGCTAGTAGTAAAAGATTTATTCTTTCTACTTTCTTGTGTTTACTTTGGCCTCTTTAGATAGTTCATTCATTTCTATTTGCCATTCAGATTGTGGTTCCACTGCTTTCTGGTGCTCTGTTTGTGGCTAAGGTTGTAGTGCTTAACATTTAGGATCAGCTGATGTCAGCATGCAACTAAAGGCTCAAGATTAGCATTTCATATGAGTTAGTATTTGTTTTTGGGATAAATTGTCTTCACACTGCTCAGTGGGGCAATTCTGATTGTCCACTAGGACCGCTACTGCCCTGCTTGCTCCAGTAACATCAGGGCTAAGCTACTGTCAGAACTCAGATGGATCTGTTTCTGGTTTGTACTTGTTTCCTCTGGCCTTAGTGAACTAATCAGTTATGGGTGATTTGCGGATGATATGAAAAGTTAAAGTGGATTAGTTGGTGGTTTATAGTTGGTAATTGCTGTTAACAAGGATTAGTTGATGCAATGATGGCTTAGTTAAAATGGGGCAAGATATGTGGTAATTGATTGAAATTAGAGCTGCAAACAATTAACAAAGCTTTAATGGGAAATTTCTCTATACACTTTTTTTCCAGCCACCATTCTTCCAAGTAACTATCACTTTGGCAGCATGTTTGAGCAGCTGAAGCTGACTGTATTTGTAGGACTTTTTTGTTCAATAAGAATTTGATCGAAGTTGAAGAGATTACTGAGGCTCTGAAGCATTTTAGAGTGGTGTACTTAGTTAACTCAAAGAGTATATAAAGTTTTTATTATGTGGTTGCGTGGTTTGTGTTGTTGATCCTCTGATCAAACAGAACAAGAGTTGAGGTAACATAACTGTCTTAACATGTCAGATGATGGGAATCTGTAATACTGTACATCCTTCAATACAAGTAAGAGTTCCTTTGCCATTTAAGATGCATTGTCATCTAAAATTAAACTATAATCCGCACATCACTATGTCTTTCTCAAAGAGAGGCATTATGATTCTTCCATTGTCAAATATTTATCAGTTTTTGCAATTTTGGCCAGCTCACATCATAGTCTAAATTAATTTATTGTCAATTATACTTCTCCCCTAACCTTTTAGTGTAATCACACTATTGACAAACAAAAACACATGTATACACTTTGCCACAAACACACTGCAATTTCCAGCCACCTCAAGTCTCTAGCTACTGTAGGATAAAAGTGTTTCTGGTGTATGATTTTATGAGGATAAAATGATAAATTATAATTAGTCATATTTAATTTTGACCAAGCAGATGAATTGGCAAAAATTGATCAAATTAGGCCTACTATCACAATTACAAAAACTAGAAGGATTGGCCAAAATTGCAATTCCGGGTAAATAATTTTTTACTTTTATTTTCTTCATCCCTTGCTATGAGGTTTTTGCTTATCTGTTCTCCAAGAAATTGAGAAACAAAGAACCTTTCATCATCTTTTATATGCTTGCTTCTCTCTTCATCACATTGTATTTTGTACATCATTATAAGGTTGAGCTTGGTGCAAGAGCCAAGCATGCCCCAATTGATTGTTAAACAAGGGTTAACCCCTGAAACTAAGGTTTTCTGAAAGCAGAGGTAAGTTTAAGATTGCATACATTTTCCTATCCCAGAGTGCACATGATGCATGAACCTTGCTGAATTAAAAAAAATTATTGACTTCTTGTAATTACATTACCTCCTTTGCTTTGCTTGTGTTCTTTTTTATCATTTACTGATGCATTAGATTTATGTAGGTTATGCTGGAAAGAGATACACACCGTCCCCGTGGATTTGGGTTTTTAACATTTGGAGATCGCAGAGCAATGGATGATGCTATAAGAGAAATGCATGGTAGGGAGTTAGGTGGGCGGACGATCTCAGTGAACAAGGCCCAACCGAGGATGGGGGGAGATGGTATAGATCATGGTGGCTATGGCGAAGTGTACTCATCTGGTGGTAGGGATAGCTATGGTCGTGGTTACTCATCTGGTGGTAGGGATGGTGGCTATGGTGGACCGGATAGGTCTGCAGGGCAGGATAACTGCTTCAGGTGTGGTCGCCCAGGTCACTGGGCCCGAGACTGCCCATTAGAAGGTGGTGGTCGAGGTGGCCGTCCCATGACACCCCCTCCGCGCTCTAGGTTTGGTGGAGCTGGTGCCCGGGGGGATCGCTTTGGTAGTGATCGTGATAGATACTTGGATGATCGATATGACAGAGGGCACTATGCTGATAGGGATAGAATTGACAGTAGAGATGATCGCTATGGAAGCCGTGATCGGTATGTCAGTGACAGGTATGCTTTCGTGAAACATGATTGTAATTTGCAGCCTAAGCTCTCTGAAATGAATTCCCCAAATTCATTTAGTTCATCCAGCAGAACATTATAATTTTTAGATGCAACATACAAGTTTTGAATCACAACTTGTACTTATGATTAGGTATCCCCCAAGTGGAGATCGGTTTGCAGGCAGTAGATATGGAGGTCCTGATCGTTTCCCACAAAATGGCTATGGCAAAGAGAGAGGAGGCGGCTATGGCCGGGATGGAGGAGGCCCAAGAGTTGGTGGTGGTGACAGATATGGAGCTGGAGTTGGAGGGCCTTCCCGATACGAGGGTGGAAGAAGCTACCGAGACAGGGCAGGACCTTATGACCGCCCTCGAAGGGGCGGCCATTCCCCCTCATTTGACCGCTATTGAAGGCTTTAATGTTCATGTTTCTTGACTATTTCTTTTATTAGATTCTATAAGATAATACCCGAAGTTTTCTTGACCATCTGCTTTGTGGATACTTGGTAGTACAAATGTGAATGCCCTTATCATGACTTAAAGTAGTGTTGTGAGATTAGTTAATGCCTAATTTTGGTGTTTTAACATTTTTTCCCGCTTCTGCTCTATTTACTGTAGCAATTGTCAGAGATATTAAAGAGGGGCTTTAGTTTTTTTGAAAACCAAAAACAGGAGAGATAATTGTCCTGTGTAATGTAGTGGGTACATAATGCAGGCTTATCTCTATTTCCTGTGTGATTATTTTTTTTATCACCAAGTAAATTATAGATTCTTGTATGTTAGATAATTGTCCAATTTGACCACCTATAAAAAATCTAACCTTGAAATGGACAAAAATTAGGTTTTGTACTAAAGTGAATTTTTCCGGAGACGACTAACACTAATTTAGAAATAATTGGATACATCTGAGAAGCAAACTTGTGATCTCTTACTTAAATATAAATATATTACATCTAAAAGATCAAAGAGTTAACAAGTAGAAAATTGACAAAAATATAGCGACATTGGCGGACTGTGGTGATGAAGCCCCGCCCCCAAAGTTCATTCCGCCGCCTCCAAAGTTCATTCCGCCGTCCAAGTATCCGTTCCCGTTACTACTTCCGTCGCCGCTTTGCTTGACGCCGCCGGTGAGCCTATAATCATACAAAATAAAGATATATGTAAGGAATGTAAACGCTAATATAAAGAATTAGTATCTCACTAGTTCAGTTGATTCAATTGATCACTCTAATTATCAAAAAAAAAATTGATCACTCTAAAATTTAGATTTCATCTACAATGTAGAGTTTAAATCCCACTAAGAATCTATGAACTTAAAATTTAAATTTAGGTTTCAGCTACAATGTAGGGTTTAAATCCCACTAAGAATCTATGAACTTAAAATTTAGCTTCAGCATCAGTGTAGGGTTGGAACCCTACTAAGAATCTATCAGCAACAATGTGGGGTGTTAGAGAGATAAATATTAGTTAGAGTTCTACTTACATATACTCCCAAATCTTATTCTCTTGTGTGTGGTTGTATATATATTAATAGACTATTTTTTATTTTTATTTTATTTTATGTGGGAATAAAAATTAAGAGTAGAGAATAAGACTACGTATATGCACGTGTAACAGACTGACTATTTAGATTGATTTTTCAAAAATAAAAAATAAAAAATTAGTGGAGCAGTACCCGGGGCCACAGAGGACGCCGACGTTCTGTATTAGCTGATCAATGAGAACGCCGGACATGGGCTCCGTGCTGGAGGCTTTGGCGTAAATATCGTCTCTCCCGTCGCCGGAGGGCACAAAAAACGCTCCGTTTTCCATTACATCTCCGTTTGACCTCCAATTCCAATCTTCCCACTCCTTCTCCTCTGCCTCCAGTCGCTTTGTCACCTCCTTCAAGTTTGGATCCGCCGGCGCCGTGAAGCGGTTACCCTGGCAGTTGATGGTCGGATTTCCGCTCCCGCCGATGGCGTACAGTCCCCACGACGTGTAGTCGTTGTTGACTACGTGAAAATACCCTCTCCTACACCTCGGCATCCTCTGCTCTAGACCTTCTCCGAATCGGTTAAACGCTACGGTCACCTGCATTCCGTCGTCGGCAGCGTCACTGTCGGTGTGGCCCAACAGCATGACTTTGTCGTGGTGGGAGAAATAGCTGTTGGATATGGTGACCGCAGTGGACCCCTCCGTGACATCGATCAGGCCGTCCGTACACTTGGATAAAGCGCAGTGATCGATCCATATGTGGTTCGACATGCGAACGGTTATTCCGTCGCCGTCTGATTTGGATTTTTTCTCTCTCTGCGTTGGGCTTAACCCTAGCTCCTCTGTCTTCGAGGGGGCGCAGTTGTAGATTTGCAGGTTGTGGATGATGACGTGGCTAACGGACTCGAGAATGACGCAGCCTACGCCGGTGATCCGCACGGCGGAGCCGCGCCCGTCGATCGTCTTGTAGCTGCTCACGATGAGCTCGTGTCGGAGGTCGATGGTCATGTCCGCCGCGAAGACGATCCAGAGCGGCTCCGTTTGGATCACTGCGTGCCGGAGAGTTCCCGGCTTTGGCTCGACGGCGCTGTCGTCCGACGAGTCGGAGACTACGTAAATCTTGCCGCCTTTCCCGCCCGTCGCGTCACGCCCGAAGCCAATGGCGCAGTCGGCTAGCTGCTGGAGGTTGTTGGCCCAGTTCGGGTCGCATCGCCAGCAGTCGTCAATCGGGTTTCCTGTCTGGCATTGATCCTTCTCTGTTAACAACATAAGGTTTCTTCTCCATACTGATTCATTTACTTTCCTGCGATTGCATTTGCATTTGCATTTGCATTTGCATTTGCATTTGCATAGTAAGTGTTTGCCAAAATGCGTGAGAAAAAAACAGGGGAAGATGTGCTATGAAGTAGTGCACCCCACAGTGACATATTTCAAATTTTACTCACAATCTTTACTTAGAATCAATGCAAACACAAAGTTTGTTCATTTTTATGTGACAAATATTTATGAACAAACATTTCTTAACCACTTAACATCTGAACAAACACAGATTGAAAGGAACAGGTTGGTCAGATGTTGACTTGGTAATCACGAAGTTACAACTTATAAGGTCCTCTCACAAGTCACAACAAGAATATCCTATTGAACTTTTTGATTTGAATCAGTCAGTTGTGTAACTTAAACTGGTTTAAAACTTATTACTCCTACATATATTCATGAATTATAATATATTTTGTGTATCAAATAGGATAACAGATGAGCATGCTGACAATTTTACCCGAGATATAGACAATGTGGAAACATTGTGGCAAACAAGAGAGATTCATAGACACTTCAAAATGCTAAAGGATAAAATTAACCCAAATGTGAGAATCTGTAATATAATGCTTTGCACAATGTTGAGTTTTCTTTTACCTTTGAACTTCTTGAATCACAGCTTCAGGGTTGGGGTGTTGGCCGGTAAGGGTGAGGGCGGCATTCTCAATCTGGGAAGGAAGTGAGGAGGAGGTCAAGATCAGGCAGAACAAAAGAATGCAGGTGGCAATGGTTGTTGGAAACATTCTTGTTACCAGGTATGTCTTCCTTCTGGATAATTCTCACTGTCACTGTGAGTTAAAGCTGCAAAATTTAGGGGGGTTAAAAAGCTTTGTGCTTTGTGGTGTTCCTGATAAGATAAAAACAGAAACATATAAAGATGGTGAAGATTTAAAGATCCAAAAATTGATAATAAAATAAGAAAAGAATGTATGGGTGCTTCTTTCTAGGTCAGTTTTAAATTCAAGAAGAGGAAAGAACAGATTTGGGTGATGGAGGAGGAGGAGGCTATGATGTTGACACCAGGCATGGAGGAGATATAGTCATCTCTGAACCTTTTGCAGAATTGCAGCCCCCTTAGACCAATCAAAGACTCTCATTCCTAGCTTGTATCCCAATCATTCTGGGATGGTGTGAACCCATACTTAGACTAGAAGAGGAAAATCAGAAAAGCTTTAGACTTGTGAGCAAGAAAGCGGCTATGCTTAATCAATTCTTCCCTTTTGGACCCACAATTTCCAGGAGATTTGAGTCAGCAGTTTTTTTTGGGGCATAGTGATGTCAAAATTGGTAAATGCCTGATCCTTAGGCTTAGGAGGAGGAAATGATGTCTAGTGATTAGCGGTGAAAAGATAGTAGGGCTGGGCAAAAATGGGTTCAAACCCGAAAATTTACTGGTTCGACCTGTTTTGTGATTTTCAGGTCGGATTAGGCTATTGTCGGGTCATACCCATAAAAAAACACAAAGTAAATTATATTAATCAGTTCGGATTTTGGGTCTCCCATTTAAATTTTGAATCCAACATGAAACTCGAATTACCCATGTATATAAAGCTTATGCTAGGGTTTAGACATCAGCTCTCACTTCATTTTTGCCGCCCCCCTCTCACTCCTCACCTCAAAGTCTCAAACGCTTTCACCTAGTACTGGGCACGGTTCGGATTCATGTTTGTCCCGCATCCAAATGGTTCATTTCGAAAATCGAACCAAAATCATCAGGTCCATATGACTTTTTTTGGGTGAACCATTTAGCTGCATGTCGAACTCGAATCCGAACGTGCCCAATCCTAAAAGAACATCACTTTGAATTCAGAACCCTAAAAGAACATCACCATAAAAGAGAGTATCTCTTGAATTAAGAACAAGACATAAAATAAACATCACTTTAAACTCAAATCCTTATTGAGGTTTAACTACTAATAGTGATTAGTGATAAAGAAATTACCTAAGAATGTAGTTCCAAGCTTGTAGCTTTATAATTTTTGAACTTTTTAAACTCAAATTATGAGTTTATAATTTAGTGTCTCCATTAGAATTTTAACCTTGCAAGTAAACTTTTCAATATTATCTGAATGATCTCAATAGAGCCAATATAGACATAAATATATTTAAAATACCAGACAAGCGAGAATGTATATTTTGGTAACTTTCTAAATTCTAAGCTTTTAATTCTTTCCAAACTCCTTGTGGTAATATATGATCTCTATTTTGGATCTTCTTTCAATTTTAATTATGATGAGTTTTTCCAATTTATTGCCAAGCAAATTAGGAATATATATATATATATATATATATATATATATATATTTATTTATTTATTTATTAAATTAATATATTTATTAAATTAAGAACAAGACTTATACACTTACACAAGGCGGGCTTGCGGGTTGTTTATCAATTTATTGTTTGTTTTGCTTTCGGGTTTATCCCCCCCCCCCCCCCCCCTCCTCTTAAGTTTTATTTATTTATTTACTTTTTCTCTTCAACTTTCGGCCGACGGCCATGATTACTATTTTTAATTAGAGGGAAGAAAAGATAGTGAAAATACTATATGCAACATTGCAACCTACTTTTTCTTAAAGGGTTCTTTCCGTAAATTACGATAGTCGGATAGATTGCGCAGTATAATATGGTGCGTGTATTAATTGAAAACATCATATATTTTATAGGGAAAAGTTACAAATAGGCAATGAACTATTTGGGGATAGCAATTAAAATGCTAATTGCTTTTTTTTTTTTAGGTGGAGGGATGAATTTGGAGTTTATTCCAGTTCGGTGGCTTAATTGCTATCCCCCAAATAGTTCAATGATATATTTGTACCTTCTCCCTATTTTATATAACTAAAAATAATGTTTTACGGTTTTGAGTTATTAATATTTTGGATAATTCTGACTAAGTTAGTTGGACATTTAATTGTGTGACTATAAGGTTTAAGTTTAATTCTCTATGAAAGCTATATATTAGTCTCTTAGTAGGATCACAATACGAATTTCACCTACGGAGTATTTTGTAGTAGCGTGGCTGCAAGCTAATTTCATGTAAATGAAGGGCTTATTATTAATATTTTTGGAGGATAAATGGGGCTAAATAAGTGGTAAAGCTACGTGTATTTCGGCAGCTTATTGAATCAATATACGCTTAACTTTATCCATTTTGATGAGGCGAAAAGAAATTCAAAAACCGACCTTGGCTATATCTGCCCCAAAGTCTACAACTCACACTTACTTTGTTCATTGAGAAAGGTATCAAAAGAAGGAAAAAGGAAAATACTTATTTGGAAGAGGTTGATAATCTTTTAATAATTGTATATATGTAATGGAAAAGAAATATTTTATGTTTACAATTAATAATATTTTAAAATTCAATGATAAAAATGTTATTTCTCGAGATGTTATTAATAGTGATGGGAATAGGTCAAGTGGGTCAATAACAATAGTAACTTGAAAGACAAATTAATCATCTAACTCACAAAATTAAGTCCGTCAAATCTAATTGTTGGAAACCAATATTGTTAAAATGTTATAAAAATAAAGGAATAAAAATCCTTAATTTGCCCTAAGGGCCACTATCAAGGGTTATGAAGATCTATTATTTCACTATAATGATCAATTACTCCACCATGAAAGGGTAATGAGATGAATGCTATTTCACCATGAATACATTATCCAGTATTCTTTTCCACTATAAAAGACCATGTAACCAATGAGGCGGGTGAAGCCTCGGGCTTAATGAAAAACATTTCAAAATCAATCTGTACTCTATTTTAATACTAACTTTCTATAATGTATATGCACAAATACTCCATAAAACTACTCCATTGATAACTGTTTTTATTAAGGAGTTTGGATAAATTAGCCACTTTAAAAAGAATTGAGGAAAAAGTATGAATGCATTTATAAATTAGAGGAAAAATGGACTATAACACAATATAATCATTATAGAGTCAATAAGTGTCATTTAAATATGTCAAATTAAAAATTATGCTATTACCTTCACTGGTAATGACTGTTGGACAACAATTGTTACGATGAGTGGAACTGTGGAACTAATTCTAAAGACAATGATTAAAAATTAATCTATTTTTACAATTGTTATACTATTATGTACAAATGTTCATATGGCATTGTAAAGCTTTGTCCAAAAATTATATGTTTGTAGTTAACATTTTCTGTACTTATAATTAACAATTTTTGTACCTGTAAATAAATTGAAGATACATAACATGATAATTAAAGACACAAAATATGATAACATCGGACACATAAATTGTTAATTAATTGTAAGTACAGAATATGCTAACAGCAGACACATAAGATGTTGGTTAAAATCTTATGTGTTTGTAGTTGACATATTTTGTATCTTTCGTTAATAATTTATGTGTCTATAATTACCATTTGCTATGGCTTCAATTTGTTTACAGCTACAGAAACAATTAACTGCAGGTACAAAATGTGTCAACTGTAGGTACACAATATGATTTTAGGTACACAATATGAAAATCATTTTCAAATCAAGATCTACAATGCAGAGTAGACCGTGGTTCATGGTTAATTTGCCGTATTTTTACCTACCATTAAAGACAAAAGTTCTTGTTCAATTTCTATATTTGAGCTTTGGGCCGAGCAAAGTTTGGGTTGAAAATGGGCCTAACAGGAGTAGCTCTTAGTACACTGGGCCTTATTTGTTGAATTTGGGTTTGGGTTGATAAGTTCAGTCTCAAAGTTTTCGAAATAACAAATATATTTCCCGCCTTCCCAATCTGCAACAGATTCAAATAAGCTCGGAGGAATCTGACGCTTGGGTAAGCCGTCGCCGTCCACGGCTCCACCGTCACGGAGGTCGAATCTCCTGCCGGTCAGTATAAGCTGCACTCTAGACCTCCACCATTCACACACATTCCGGCCGCGTACACTATTCAGGGGCCAGAGGGAGGGAGATTAGGGTTTCTAGTGATGCTAGAAATGGAAGGTCTGGCGATACTGGATTCGAAGAAGATTGCTCCTCCTGGAGGTAACCTTTATCCAATTTTCTTAAAATAAACTTTATTTTATTTGATTGTTTCAGTTCTGAGTTCATTCGGTGTTCATTTTATCTTTGAGCTCAAATTCCTGTGGTGGAGGGTGTTTTTTTCCCCCAAAATCAGCGTCATTTCGCCTAAATTTGTTTACGTTTTAGCCGATTGGGTCTATATTAGCATATTTATGTGTATCGTCGCAGAAAGGTTTTCTTTTTCGTAATTAATTATGTGAAAGTGGATAATTTGAGTACCGAGATTAGTGATATGCAGGTTAGGAAATTTTGTTATTTTTTCCGGAATTATGATTACTGGATGCCCAATAATACATTGTATTCTGCTTTAACTATGCCTAATTCTATCTAGCTGCATTTCTGTCAAGAATTACAGCATGATGCTTGGCTGTTTGGAATGATTTTTGCATGTACTGAAAGTTTGCCAGACTATATGGAAAATGTTTTAATCCATCCATACCTCCTCAGATTTAATATATTTATATTGGAAATGGAGTTTGCGAAACTTTATTTATTTATTTATTTATTTAAATAATAATTATATATATATATATTTAAAAATTTGTTACTTTTCTTTGGATTCTATTTGGTTTTTCTTTTTCATTTGTTAGATAAGCCTAAGATAGAGAAAGCAGCAAACACTGCTTTTGGGAAAGCTGCAAGGAAGACACTTGCTGATATTAGTAACTTGCAATCGCAAATGAGAACGTCTAACCAAAACGAGAAGCCACAAAATATTCCCATGGATACAAAACAGTACATTGCAAAGCTTGAAAAGGTATTGCTTTAATGGTGATAAATTTGCCTTAATAAAATTAGATCTGTTCTTGATTCAGCTTACTGTTGGGTTTCCTTAAAACTGTCTTCCAGGAAAATATGGCATTGATACAGATGTTGGGTGACAGAACGTATCCTACTATTCTTGTATAGTTTGTGTTTTTATAATGATGGTATTTTTAGTGAAATGGAGGAGTTGCCATCATTTTAGTAGTCTCTTTTGAATGAAATTCGATACTTTTATTTTCCTCTTATACAGATTTCCATAACTAATTTTCTATAGTAAGATCATTGAATTAACTGGCATTGAGATACAGAAAATGAGGACTAATATGCAGAAATTGCAGCAACAGAACCAGCAACTTGCTCAATCCAACAGTCAGATGCTTGCGGTTTTTTCCCTTTTCCACAATTTCAAATTAGACTAATTTTTATTATCCAACTTCGATTAATTACGCCTTAATATTCCTTTCTTCTTCTTCTTTTTCCAGGAATTAAACTCAGGTAAAGATAGGGTAAGTAATTGACATACCTTGATAGATACTCTGCTGTATCTCCTCCTAGAATTTTAAATAACTGAAGCTAGTATATACACTGTGTGGTTGACATCAGTTAAAAGCATTACAACATGAGCTTGGATGCAAAAATGGTTTGCTTAAAGCCAAGAAGCTAGAAGCAGAGGTTGGTGTATTTATTTGTCTGAATCAGTTTGATGTTAAAATTTCCATTCTTTGGATTAATTGTGTTTTTACTATCAGGATAAATCAAAGAAGGAAACATGCCAATATTTAAATAATGAGGTATAGTGACAACTGACAAGTTTACTACGGAAAGAGAGTGCTGCTGTGCTAGTATTTATTTTATCTTTACTTGTCTGCTTCACAATCTTAAGGTGAAATCTATCAAGTCTGAGGAGCCAGGGGATTCCTTCAAGGTAGATAATGTTGGCAGTGAACCTGAAAACACAAAAAGGAGACGGGTGTCAAAGAGTGAGTGTAATTTCCTTATCTGGAAATCAATTTCCATTTCAGAAACAAAGTAGCTTCTTGCTCTTAACTTTCTTTCTCAATGTAGGCCTGGGTCCTTCTAAACAAGTTCAATCCCAGAATAACGCCGAAAGAAAAAGGTAGGTTTGTGTGGCATATGCTGTGAGCTTGTGATGCATGCTACTGTTTGGATTTGTAAAATATTCTTGGAGAAATGATTTCTTTGTGGATTTACATCCTATTTAGGCTGAGTGTAAGAAGGCAATCTGCAAGGCTTAAGAAGGAAGATTTGCTTGAGATAGATGATTCCAAGACTTGCCCTTGTCAACCAAGTAATGATCCCAACCAGGAAAATGGTTCTACTTCAACATCTACATTACCTGAGAATGTAGAAAGCAATAATGGCTCAGGAAATGAAGCTCGAGAGCTGGGACGATCCTCTATGAGTAGGCCCCTGAGGCAAGCAGCTAAGAAGGTCCAATGTTATAAGGAAATTCCATTGAACGCGAAAATGCGAAGAAGCGAATGAATTGGAAGTATGAAGGTTTTCAAGTATGCGGGCTACAGAAAAATCTTCACTACTCAATCTGGTCTTCATGCTCCATTGCCTATTTGTTGTATGTAATTTTGTTCAGTCTTCTGTTTGTTGTGTACTACAATGGAAGACTTTTGCTAACATCACCCTTGGCCTTCATTAGACAATCAAGTGTACTTTTGCATGTTCCCAGCTTGTAAATTTCATTAATGAGACCATGTAGAACTCAAACCCAGGTAGAATGTTTGCTACATTTGATTAACCTGCCAATTTCAGCCAGAAAGAGTCAACTAGTTAGACTCTAATCTGTCATATTCTTTTTGTTGTTTTTTATTTTATGCTTATTAGCAAATATAATTTCATAGATTCTGTTGCCAGATTGATCGTTGCTTGAATTGGATGTAATGTGCTTTCCATTTTGAACTTATCTCCAATCATTGATTCACTTGAAATCTTATAGAATATACTACCCGCTAAGTAGACCTGTCAAAATGAGCCCAACTCATCAAGTTGAGCCCGTTTAACCCGCATTTTAGACGGGCCGGGTTAAAATTCAACTTGTCCTGTTTTCAACCCGGCCCGTATAACCTGTGTGGGAACACGGGTTGGCCCATGGACTATTCCAGACGGGCTTTCTGCTGATTGCTGATGAAGTGCTGGAGAGGTGGCCTGTTACACCTACCATAAAATCATATAAGATTAGTGTAACAATATTGTTACGTTATTCTCTTCTATCAATAAAACTATCTCACTATGATGAGTTGATGAAAAGTATGCATAATAATTAAATACGAACAAAACTTAATTTAATACAATAATAACATGCCAGTGATCTGAGTGAATATGAACTTTGATTTATCAGTTTATTTCATCATGAAGACAAATGTTTTGATGAATTACATATTAATGATGTTTAATTTCGTTGTTAAAAGTAACGGATTGTATGTATTGAATCAAACTAATAATTAACGTTGAATGTGTGGATTGAAAACTATGGTAGAGTTGAAGTCCGTGTGAGCAACGTGCAAGACACCAACCAGTGAAGTGAGAAATGAATAAATAATTGTTCATGCCAAGAACTTGCCCTCCTTGAACCCTTTTAATTTCTGCACCCATTGACTTCCCACTACTATATCATGCACTATCATACTGTCACTTAAAATAACATGCACATCTATTTATCGTCATCCTCTAAAGGTATATGAATAATTTTTAACTCGATCAAGCCCTGAGTGGATTCAAATGAAAACTTTTATTGTAAAAAGTAAAGACGGATTATAGGCGCCCATCAAGGTTCATCAATGACGATACAAGGTCTATTTTATAATTATTATAAACTTTTAAGTTTACAATGTTTATAAAACTGAACTGTCTATTTTCCTAATTTGTTTAAATTATGAAAAAACCACAAAAAGATATAAAAATTTATATAGTTATATCACCCACCATACTCACATTAAAAAAATGTCTAAAATATTTTAATACCATCGATAAACAAAAACATTAAAACTCGATAATCCTAAATAACAAGTCACACATAGGACAAATTAAACTTTCCAGTGTTAAAGACCTCAAATAAGGTTCATACCAACAAGACATGGTGATATATAGTTTAACATCCTAATTAAGTCACGTAAGAGGCTCTTTAACTGCCCTAGATTCAGCTAGCTTTAGGTCCATCACGCTAACCACTTTTAGCAGCTAAACATCTTCACTAATGAACGCACCAAATCTCACCCTATTTTGAGCCAAAAATAGCGCCAAAAATTATCTTTAACAACACCAAATAAAGGAGGCCTTTGCCACATAGTACTCAAAAAAAAAAAAAAAAAGAAAAAGAAAAAAAGAGGCCTTTGCCACGTATCTGTCCCAACTCCCAAGCAATGCCATGCAAAGTATATCCTGCGATTCACTATACTTCATATAAGGTAATATAGCAAATTAAATTTAATTCAAAATTTTATTTTCCCTATTTGGTCATTTACTTAAAGTATGGCCCACAGATTATATTGTAAATAGTTAGGATCTATTATTCTGTCTAATTTGGTTTATTTCTTTATTTTCCTTATAGGCAAGAAATCAAGTTAAGCCAATTTGGAAAAAAAATATAATTATATCACATATTACACTCATATTAATAATAAAATTATTTATATTATTAAACGCCTACTCTAGGTAAAAAGTGTGGATTTATCTTATCAATTCATATATATGGGTTGATAAAGAGCAAAAAAAAATAAAGAAAAAAAATATAGTTACATTTTCGTAATAAAATGCTCATTTTCCCTTTTAATTTTTACCTCAACATACTTTCTTTTGAGATTAATACCTCAACATACTTTCCGTTCATGATGTGACTTTCATTAATTGGGTGCTAATGAATTGACTAACCCAACAGTAACTAATAAATAAATTTAACTATCATATGCATGCGATATATATATATAATTTTGCATTGTTTTCCTTATGATGGAATAACATATCAACAATTATTTTTGTTATTGTTGTTGTTGTGGTACCTGATAACAACTCTATTGGAAACTTGTGCATTTATGATGCAATTAAAATGGAGATATAAAGTAAATATATTTTAGGTTTTACGTATTATATAAATAAAAATTATTGGCAAAATAAAATATTATATAAATATAACTTCATAATATATTAGTATACAACGTAATATTCTGAACTAAATAAATACTCCGTATAATTTTATAATCTAAAACGTTATTATTTTTAAAGTTTTGAATTTTAACATATTATGACCAATCCGTTTTTTAACTTTTTTTTTTTTTTTTTTTTTTATCAAACATTAATTTAAAACCTTGATAAAGTGCAAATCCCTAAAATTCAAAAAAAAATTGTAAAACATTTGATGGATTATTTACTTAATTGAGTAGTTGAGTAAACCACTAATTATCTATCTGACGTGGCAAGGTGGTACAGGGGTCAACAACATTAATTGATCGATGATTAACATACATTAATTAGTATTAGTATTACTATTACTATCCCTAGGTGTTATGCAGTGCACTTATTATATATAGTATAGTCATTAATCATATTCTAGTTATAGTATGGTCAATATTTCAGAATGTGATTACTTGTTATAGTATAATCTTATGTAGTCATTAGTATTTCATAATAATTTAACTTTTTTGAGAGGGACATAGGTTAACCTATAATGGAATTTATAAATAATGTTTAAAAAAACTCTTAATAATCGTTTATGGAGAAAAAATCTCATTCGTCTATCTCAATTTTTTTTTTTTATAAATAATGTGAGATTGTACTGTTGTGCATGTCCAGTGTGAGAAATGAGAAAAAATCCCATTCGTCTATTTAAGGGTATGCATGGAGTAAAACCCGCTTAAGCTTAGATTGTCTATAGCTGATCGACCCAAACCAATAAAGCCAATAACCACTCTGGTTAAAAGTCGAATTTGTAATTTTATGATATGGTTATTAAGTCGATAATTTGACCAATTTGCCCCGGGTGCGATGTGTGTTTTTAGGTGGATAAATGACAATATAAAATCATAGGTATGCACAGTAATTTTTGTTGGCAAATGGGAATGTTTGTTTGAGGTGAAAATCACATCTATCCGTCTCTCTTAATTTTGACTTCTAAACCTCTCCCATTCACTATTTAATTCCGCAATTAATTTAGGTGTGTATGTGCTTCTCTCTCTCTCTCTGTGTCTGAGCCCCACTCTCTTCTTCTTTGTTCACCTCTCATTCGAATTTATTATTATTTGCGTCTTTTAATCTGTTGGTTGTGGTGGTGCGTGGTGGAGGGACAGAGATAATGGATGCTCTAGAGGAGGTGGCCGGAGGTCCCAACCAGCAGCTGCAGGATCTCTCCCACATCGTCAAGGGCAAAAGAACCAAACGCTCACGCTCAACACCCCATTCTCCCATCTCTTTCACCATGATCACGGCGACCACCACACCGCCGCATTCTCCCCCCGCCGGAGATGCTGCCACCGCCGCTGCTGATAACGCCGCAACTTCTGCGCTGATCCCCGCCCCGCCCACGCCCGAGGACGAGGACATGGCTCGCTGCCTCATGCTCCTCTCCCAAGGCGGCGGCGGATTCTCGCGTCACCCTCCTCCCGCCATTCCCAAGTCGCCGATTCACAAGGAGGAGGAAATCGGTGGCGCGTGGAACAACAATGGTGGCGCGTACAACAACAACGGCGGCGCGTGGAACAATGGCGGCGGCGGGAGCAAATTCTGCAGCAAGAAATACATTGAGACAACCACCGGGGGCGGCGGGGGAGGGGGAGGGGTGAAGGTGGGGATGTACGTGTACGAATGCAGGACGTGCGGGCGCACGTTCCCGACGTTTCAAGCTTTGGGCGGCCACCGGACAAGCCACACCAAGGAGAAGGCGCCGTTGACGACGGCGGAAACCGCCGCCGCGAAGAGGCCGTTGGCATTGTACGATGAAGAAGACATTAATCCTTATCCGTTCAACAAGGCCCCCAAAATCTCTCCGGCCCCATACCATTTCTACGATTCCGCCAACAAGTCCTCGCCCAGGATTCACGAGTGCTCCTACTGCGGCGCAGAATTCTCGTCCGGCCAGGCGCTGGGCGGCCACATGCGACGCCACCGTAACTCCGCCCCCGCCGCCGCCGCCTCGCCGTTGAGCCCCAGCTCTTCCAGTTTGGAGAAAAGGGTACCCCAAAAGGAAGAAAACAATGGGAAATGTTTGAATTTGGATCTCAACCTCCTCCCCGCCGGAGAAGAGAATCAAGATCACCGTCGTGCTAGGGAGCTGCCGGAAAATCAAGAACAACAACCTCCGCCAGTTGAACCAACCCTTTTCCTGTCCACCACCCCACCGCTGGTTGGCTGCAAATACATTTAAAATTATTAAGTACTTTTTAAATTATCTTTGCTGTTTATTTCATACAATTTTATGTTTATTTTGCTTTTGTTTAAATTTACTTGCATTATGACAATGTTCGAATGTACAGCCAAATCTAGGAATGTTTCTTTTTCTGGTTCAATGTTTCTATTGTTAATTTGTTTAAATCCCCCTTTTTCATAGTAAAGTCATACTGTGTAGTCTATCGTGTATGTTTACATACAATTTCATTCCCTCAAATCTATTTAAAAAAAAAAAAGAAAAAAAAAAAAGACAACATATGTATCACATGCAAGTATATAATTTATCCTTTTAAAATCAAAATAATACTTTATAGGATTATAACATTCTTTATTTATAAAATTTATAACTAATCATTTACGTTGTCCGTAAATTCATACATTATTATATGATTATATTGTGTTTGATTACTAGTATCAGTCCATTAAATTTGATATGTAGTGAAATAGCAGTAATGATCATATTTTGTAAGGAAGTGAATACCTGTAATTATGTTACGTTTTTCTATAACAACGTTAAAGACATGATGGCATTTACAAGCATATACTTTGATCAGTTAATAATTTGATAAAGCCTCCTTATTATCGAAAAATAATATTATTTGCTTCCCTAAGGAATGTTACATCTCATCCGGAAAGAAAGCAAAAGTACTCTAAGGCATGCAACTCATGCAGTAAGCTAAGATTGTAATAGTTTTTAAAGCAATAACTTTTTTTTTTTTTAATGATTCCACAACAAATTATAAAGACAATATATAACTTTAAATATGAATAATTTATACTTATAATTTGTGAGCATCTAAGAATTTTTAATATAGCATGTCCAGGCAGCTAAGTTGGTTCTTAGGTAGTAGATTATGGGCAAAGACACCATATTGAGCCCGAACAACCTAGTGTGGGAGTTACACTCTATGTGTGGGTCTTTTGTGGGCACTAGACACTGGTCCTCCCATGTAATGGGCTGCTGAGTTATTATGATTTACCCTTCCACTATCCTATCATGACAGGGTGTGAGGAACCTGAAGGAGAGAAAATTTCGTCTTTTGTGGATAAGAATTTTTAATATAGAATATATAGTAATGCACGGGATATATATTAGCTAGCTAGAATATAATTATTCAGTCAAGAAGAAAAACACTTTTGATCTCTAATATATAATATAATACTCCATAGCATTTTGTGAATTCGGTTATTATTATTATTATTATTATTATTATTATTATTATTATTATTATTATTGTTGTTGTTGTTGTTGTTGTGTTTGTTGAGTCAAATTGATAGTTTTTAAATTCATGGACTTCAATTAACAATATTCCAATAGAGTCATAAGACTAAGAATGAATTTTTTTTAAAAAATATATCAAACAAAAAACATACAATTTTATGACTTTCAGCCAAATAAAAAAATCATTTGCTATCTCTATGTGACTCTTCCAAATAAGATGTCACAAGTTTATATCCTAATGAGCTAGGATGTTGACTTCAACAGGTTAAACATATGGACAATTTAGTCTTTTCCTTCTTGGCAATGCTGACCATCGTCAATCTCCGTCACCGCTTCTACTTCGTTACGTTGTTCTAAGCCAACTGAGGATTCATGCATGTTTGAAAACTCTGGTCTGGTTTCCTATAGCACGGCATGCAGATTTCTGAATCCTAGCTCATAAATGGAGAGTAATCAACCACTGCATTATGATTATGATAACAAACACACATCATTACTCGGGAGATTGCATTCCTATCTAACAATCCAGCCCTTAATTATATTCTAATCTACACTCCATATATAGCACATAACTACATCTAAACTGAATTGTGGTCAAGCGGCATAGCTGTGACCCTCCCAAGTGAGAGGTCGCAGGTTTGATCCCCAGTGGGGGCGTTGGCTCTAATTCTGATATGCCTTGTCCGCCTTGTTTGTCAAACTTAATCTCTCGCATCTCGGGCTAATTTAGGCCAGATTTGATTTGTCAGACATATTTCCTTCGTAAAAATACACCGGCAAGTCCATCTCGGGCTAATTTAGGCCGGATTTGATTTGTCGGACATATTTCCTTCGAAAAATACACCGGCAAGTCGACCGGTTTTTTAAGAATTGAAGAAGCAAAAGACTAATTTGCCCTCATCATTTTACACATTAAAATTTTTTAGTTACTTTTCGCCGGTAATTTGGCAAGAAGGATTAAGATTGAAAAGAATTGAATAGTTGTGAACTCAAATTTACAATTTGTAAACTCGTGGGCGCCAATTAACAATATCCTAATAGTCATAGGATCAAAAGTGAACTTTTCTCTATTGATAAATTATTTTTATTTTTATTATTACTTATTGCTTCTTTTTAATTATACTTTTTTCAATTATCTAATATAAATTTTATTTTCATACAATTAAAAAAAATAATCAGATAATATTTACATACACGGTTGAATTGTAATTTATATATTCTGAAATAATCATTGTCAAGATATTTACGGCAAAAACTTTTAATAAATAATGTATGATACCATACAAAGATTGACTAAATACATTCATTAAAAATAAAATTAATAAAAATCTTTTTAAAACCTTGGGAGACAAAAGTAAAATTTTAGTAGATAATAAAAGCATAATTAACATAATATTAACATAATGCATATAAAATTATGGATATATTCTATTTGTTTTTTGTACCTTTAATTTTTTTAACATAATATATCACCTCAAATAACATGATTTGATTAATTGATGGCACAATGAATATAAAAATTTGCGACTTATCCTATGCCACATCATTTAAGTCAATATTTGGTGCATTAATTTAAGAAAAATAATAATTTTATTCCATTTTATATATCTTATTTGTTATTCATTAGTCAAAATTGTCTCGTTCTTCTTTGCTTTTAAATACTTTTTTATTTTTAAAATTTTTGTGTGTTTAATTATATTTTTAGTATAGTTTCTAAATATATAAAATTTATATAATCTAATAAATTTAATATAATTAAAAAAAATTAGATTATAAATAATTTCAATCAAACATCGTTAATTAAAGTAGGCACATAAAATGATATGTATGGAGTATCATTTTTCTAAAATTATTTTGATCAAGTAAATTACACTAGAATATATAGTTACATTAGTTTTAGTCCTCAAATTTTAAAATTACATCGACGGTCAAACTGATTAAAATTTAAATAGTAAATTAAACTGAACAAATTAAAGCCATAAAGATTATTACATGAATGTAGTAGTAATATGAGAATTCACAAAGTTAGAAAAAACAGTAAAGGAAAAAGTAATTTCTTTATCAAAATCAAATGCAAATTAAAGTAATATTCTATAAAATAGAAAATGAAAATTTCAATTCTATTTCTCACAATAGCAAATAATTAAATTTCAAAGATATTAACAAGATCTTTTGATTTCCAAAAAAAAAAAACCAAGATCTTTTTTAAAATTTTCAAATCTCTATATATAGAATATAAATTAACGCTTATGATTTTTATAACCAATTGCTTTTATTATTATAATTATTACCATAATAAGCGTGGTCATTAATTACCTGGATTCACCCACGTACTTACTAATTTATTATTGCAATCTACCTATCCGAGACCCACTATATTTAACATTATTTGTATGTTTTGTTAAAATATCTGTGCTCTTTTAAATATAAATATAAAGATCAATTAATTTGTTAATTCATTTATAAGGGTCGAAGCGCAAATTTTACTGTGGACCGCATAATGAATCGTGGGTCATGAATCAAAACGACGTCGTTTTGATTAATGAAAATAAACGGTTGAAACGGCTTCGTCCTGCGCAACTGGAGTTCCCTTTCAACATTACTGCAGGGAAAGTTCTCTTTCACCACAGTACAATTGCAGTTCCTTTTCGATATAACAGCAGTTTCATTCGATATTATAGACTCAAATATGTGAAACACAACTACAGTTTCTTTTATAATACACTGCAGTTTCTTTCAATACAACTACACTATCATTTCGATATAACTACAGTTTCATTGGATAATATACACAAAAAAATGTGAAACTGTTATTCAGTATTAGTTTATATACACTACAGTTACATTTCAACACAACTACAGTTACATTTCGATATAACTACAGTTTCATTTAATAATATAAAAACAAATGTGAGGCAATATCTTTTGAGATAACTGTCGTATCAGTTACGGAGCTCCGTTACAACCTACTTACTGAAACGACGGCAAATATAGTTAATAATTCAACATTATTTGTATGTTTTGTTAAAATATCTGTGCCTTTTTAAATATAAAGATCAATTAATTTTTTTTTTTTTTTTTGTAATAAAATGAGATCAATATCATCATTAATACATCACCAACTCAGCAATACAATCAGGAGGGAAAGAAATCCACAAACACAGGCCAGACAAAGAACAAGTTGCCCGTACAAGCACATGAGCCACATGATTCGCTAACCTCTTGACATGGCGAACAGAAACGTTCCCAATATCCATAGCCAAAGACCGGCAATGCTTAACTATAGAACCAATATACGAAAGGTCTAAAGAACGGGAATTAAAAGCAAGACAAAAGTTTAAACAATCAGTTTCAATAATAACATTAACACGCCCAACATCTTTAATCCAAGTAAGAGCTTCCTTGGCCACTAGCGCTTCAGCCATGAAAGAGTCACGAACAGTTGACAAACAACCTGACTTGGCCGTCACAAATCTACCTTCATGATTCCGAAACACCGCACCATAACCTGCACCATTACATTTGTATACATCCCGTCAGCAATTGTACGAGCAGCCCCAGCTTAAGGACACTCTGACCTGCTAAAATACTACGCCAGATATAGCTAGGATTATTACCAACTTGAGCATTCAAAAAGTCACACTATATCTGTTAATTCAAGGTCGAATATAGTGAATAATTCAATTCATTCATTCCACTAAAATCATGAATAATGAATCAGTATTTTCTTTTTAGGAAATTTTGTTTCGTATATATCTATTTGCCTATGACAACGGGAAAATGGGTGTTGCCACGCTGTCCCTTACATTCACTTTCTCCACTATAAATACACTCTTCCTCTCTTCCCATTTGTTCCATTCTCAGTCTTCCATCTCCTCTCATTCTTTCTCCACATATATATTTATTTTTCGCTGCTTAAACCAGGTTAATCCTAAGCCTTCAAAATTCAGCATGTTCAAGAATAGATTATGCTAGACTAATTCTAAATACCGACTCAAATCTCATCAGTCCAAAATCGACTGGAGGTAAACCCTTTTTACCTATATACTTTAAGCACGAATTTTTTTTAGTACTACTGACACTATTACAAGTAGGGCTATCAAAGTGGATCAAAGTCCGTGGGCTGGCCCGTCCCCACAGTGGAGTGAGTATGGGCTACAAAAAAATTGGCCCGCAAAAGAGCGGGTATAATGGACATGACCTACGGGCCACCAACTCACGTGGGGCAAGCTAGGGTTATATGAATCCTAGCCCGCGGGTGTCGCGGGCCGACTTGTCAAAAATTAGGCGGCTTTAGCAATATTAATTGTAAAGTAATATTTGTTTTATACTTTCTCTATCTATTGAATGTCCAAAAGTCAATATTCAACTATCTGAATTGGATTGTATTACATTTCCTCAAGAAGAGTGTATTATCTGAGCACAAGGTGCTTGGCAGCACGAGGAGTCTCTAATTTGTTGGGAAAATGGAGAAACAAAAGGCGGCAGCATTGACAGGAGGTAATCTTGATCTGGCTCTTGCGCCGCCTACGCGGAGGTTGGGTCCTGGGTTCAGATTTCACCCCACCGACGAGGAGCTGGTGGTGTACTACCTCCGTCGTAAGGTCCGTGGGAAGCCATTCCATGTGGAGGCGATTGCTGTGGTCGATATCTACAAGCATGAGCCATGGGAGCTTCATGGTTCGTTTGTCTTTCATCTCATCTTAATTTTGGCATTCTATTCTTTAAAATTTAGATAAATGTTACGTTGCATGCAGTACGTGCATTTCTCGTGCTTCGAGCGTGACATTAAATTGTTCTAAATTAAATTTGGTTTCATTATATTTGCAGCGTTTAGTGCAGTGAATAGCACAGACCAAGAGTGGTACTTTTTGGTGGATTTGGAGAAGAAGTATAAGGGGTCGAGGCTTATTAACAGGTCATTTACCGAGAAAGGGTACTGGAAGACGAGTGAGAAGGATCAAACGGTGAGCCATAAACGTGAAATTGTAGGCATGAAGAAAACCCTAGTTTATCATGCAGGGAAACCCCCTAATGGGAGGAGGACCAACTGGGTAATGCATGAATACAGACTTGTAGAGGCAGAGTTAGACAAGGCTAGAGTCCAGCAGGTACATCGTGATTTACTCCTTCACTATCCTGCTCATCCAGCTGCCTGTTAGGGCTTAATTTGGGCAAGAATCTTTAATGTTTTTTTTTTTTTTTTTTTTTTGGGGATAGGATGATTCGTTTATACTGTGTAAAGTATTCTGCAAGAATGAGATGGGGCCACCGTGTAGTGGCGTATATGGGCCATTCAATGAAGAAGAGTGGGAAAATGATGAAGTGATGAGACAAGCAGGGTTTACAAGCAACACAAAAAACAGGTTGAAGTTTGATCTTTTCCCCGGCAACAAATGTGTTTCATCTGATGAAGCTTCATCGTTGTCCTCAGATGTTCCACAACCTGGGCTCTTGAATTTCTCCCTGTCCGCTCAACCAAATCTGGGAAACCATTCTCATCTTCCTCCTAAGGTTGTCGGCGCTTTCGACTCCTCCTGTCTTGAGAAGTCGGTGCCTCCAGGCTATCTCAAGTTCATCAATGACCTGGAAGAAGAGAGGAACAAGCTCGTGGATTCAATGAAGAACTCAGAAGCTACAATCAGGAGACTTCTGGAGAGCAATGAGCAGTTGGAGGAGGAAAATAGGCGCCTTAAGAATCTTCATTTTTAAATTAAACTCTTATGTTTTTCAAACAATCTATCTTTCAAACTTGTTAAGTTAGGGTTTTTGATTCATACATTCTATACTTCTTCTTGTTGTTGTTATTTTCGTTATGTGGTAGAATATATTGATTGTTAGAATCATTGTAATAGAGTAAGTAGTACTCAAAAAATATTGATTGTTGAAATATAGATACATAATTTATAAATTGCATTGGTTATATATAATTATTTTGTCTCGATCATGTATATAACTACATGTGCATGCAACGTGCAAGTTGTGTGTAATTCTTTTCTTGTTGATGGTGTTTAATGCTAATTCTTTTCTTTAAAAATGATAAATATGAAATATTAAGGTAGAAATTAAACCCTACTCATTATTAGAGTATTGTTAAACTATTCAAGACTTTTTAAATTTAATGATTTAAATTATATTTTTTCACATACAAATACTTTTCAAAGATATTAACAAGATTTAAAAAAAAATATTTCAAATGTTGTAAAATTAGAATATATATACTTACTAAGTATTGTTAGATCATCCTTATCAATGGAGTTATTTCACGGTTGTCAAGTCATCGTACGTACTTCAATTGGTAGATAATGAATTTGCTACATTGAGAAGCTAAGATCTCTCAAACCCTAACTCAGACAGTTTTGTTGACTTTAGTCATGATTGGATGTTAAACCATCTACCTGAAAACCTCAACACATAAATTAAATAAAGGTAGCTTTAAAAAAAATTAAATAAAGGTATGTCATTGATAGTTTTGCTCATGAGCCAAATTGATCGATCTTTATAAATTAGAGTTTGCTTGAATTTTTCAAAAGGGTTCTTCTATCGAAAAGTGATTTACGATCTATCAAATTATACTATAATCATGTCTTTTGATGTTTATTATAGGATCTATGGGATAACTTATGCTGAAGTATAAATCTATCACACATTAAGATCTTCTACTTATGGGGTATTTCGGTCAAGATCTACTAGACAGAACTTTGAGCAAAATCCTGTCTTATTTTAGCCTTTACAAATTATCCTAACAAAGCGAGTTATAAAGTTCCTATCGTTAGTGTGCATGGACTGTGGTAGAATATATTAATTGTTGGAATATAATTAATTTAAACTGCATTTTTATTCTTGGTTATATGTAATTATTTTGTCTTGACTCTTGACCATGTGCATGCAATGTGCAAGTTGTGAGCAATTTTTTTTCTTGTTCATCGTGTTTAATATAATGCTACTTTTTCTAGAAAAAATGATAAATATGAAATATTAAGGTAGAAATAAAACCCAAATTAATTATTAAAGTATTGTTATACTATTCAAAAGTTTTTAAATGTAATGGTTTGAAGAGTTAATAGAATTCTAGTTAGGTTAAAATCTGTGAATTTTAAAGATTAAGGCTTTTTTCCATTAATCAAATATAGTATGAAGGTTTTATTTCCATGCATTAGAGATTTGCATTAACTGTAAATTCGAATCTGTATTTACTCCATGCATGCCATTACAGTAAAAATCTTAAGGGAAGGCAATGTTACTAATAGCCTCAAGATTCACATTAAAATATTTCTATGTAATGCCGCATTTATAGAAATTTTACCATACTAGCTAGTTTTTGTCAAAGACTTTGTGGTCAAGTGGCATTCGGTGTCCTGTTTCGAGCCTCGGTGGAGGCAACTGTTGACTCGTTGTGCTTCAGTAGGTTGAGAAAGTAGCTATGAACAGATACTACATTGTAACAATGTCAGTAGTACTCAAAAAAAAAAAATCCATTGATTCCACCAACTTCTTTAATGTTTTGATCAATCATGCTTTTAAGGTCTGTTTAATTACATACATTTCAATTTTTTCTTTTTTATATTCATGAATCACATACTTTTTTAATATAATTAAAAATGAAATGATTATTTGAAATTTCATTACTTTCATATAAATTAAAGATATCAAAAATATACATGTTAAATTATTATAATATGATTATCGATGTAAGTTATCCTTGGTTGCATGCAATATGCGTGCGTGACGGGTGCGTGCATGGCAGGTTTTTGTGCAGTAAATAGTAGAGAGGCAGAGTAAGAATTACAAAAAAAAAAATTGAGAGTTCTAAACTTCATATCTTTACACATTAGTAGCATCATCAAAATTTATAAATGTATAGTATACAAGTATCACTCGGAAATTACACAAGTACGTACAAATACAATTCAAAAATATTAACAAAATACTTTTTAAAATTCAAATGTAAAATTAGAATTTTTTGTTTTTGGAAATACGAGGAGGGGGACCCAGTCAATCCACCAACGACAAACTAAGCGTCAAGCAAGACAACTCTGATCTGTAAAATTAATTAGCACTTACCTTTTTAGCATTACCAATTTACCATAAGCGCAATTGCCTATCTGGGCAACACTTACCAAATATTGTTAGCACCCACCCACTACTTACTATAGCAAATGATATTGTGGACCATGCTTCATATTGCACCATATATGTTCTTATTTTTAGGTAGCACATAAAAAAATATTTTATGTTCTCATTTTTAGGTAGCACATAAAAAAAAAAAAAAATTTAAAATCAACGCTTAATATATTAAAAATGAAATCCAAAAGGCCGGGTAGCTCAAGTGACAAAAGAGTTACTGGTAGGGAAGAACTTCGAAAAAATCCTAGTTTTATTCCCACCAGTGACAATTCTCCTTGTGCCAGCTCATGCGTTTCTTAAAGCAATTGGAGATTAATCGGGTGGACCCGAATTGTTAAACATACGGAAAAAGATTCAATATAATAATAATAATAATAATAATAATAATAATAATAATAATAATAATAATGAATCTTATGCCAATAATCCATGAAATCTAATTTAACTTGGCAAATACGGAGTATCTGGCAATTTTATACCTATGTAGATCTTTTTCTGACAGTCAGTGATTGCTCGTAAAAAAATTAAAAATAATTTTTTTTTGAAGAGAAAAATTATTTTATTAATTGTACATATTACACACACATATTTTATTTATTTAATAGTTTAATTTCACACTTTTTAATTTTAGTCGCTCGTCGATTGCACGAAAGTGGCGTTGACTAATTTTTTTAATTAAAAATTATTATTTTCGTTTTTTGCAAAATATTATCTTCGTAATCTATATCCGGTTGCTTAACGGGCGGGAAACCGGGATTAGTTGTGTCTGCGTTGTCCCGAGCTTATTACCATAATCGCGAGTCTCCGCTATAAATACCCTATCTCCTCGCCCCTCACCCCTCGCTCACTTCTCATTTGCTTCGTTGAGTTTATTTCGTCTTGTTTACTTTTGTTTGTTTTTAGGAATGGCGGCGGCGGACGAACAAACAGTCGCGGCGGCGGCGGACGAACAACCAGTCGTGGCGGCGATGGAAGAAGGTAGTCAGGCTCCCTCTCTTCCCATTTGCTTCGTTGAGTTCATTTCTTTTTTTCTTTTTTTCTTTTTTGAGAGAGAGATTGAGTTCATTTCTTGTTTACTTTGTTTGTTTTTAGGAATGGCGGCGGAGGAGCAACAAGTCGTGGCGGCGATCGGAGAAGGTGCTCAGGAACACGCTCAGGCCCAGGCCGAGACCGTGACTCCCTTTGTGGCGGTGATGGGAGAAGGGAGTCAGGCTCAGGCCCAGACCGAGGCTCCCTTTGTGGCCGCTATGGGAGAAGGTAGCCAGGCTCAGGCCCAGGCCGAGGCTCCCTTTGTGGCCGCGATGGGAGAAGGTAGTCAGGCTCAGGCTACCTTTGTGGCGGCGATGATGCCTAAGCCGAAGTTGGCTTACGGCTTCAAATTTCACCCCACCGACGAGGAGTTGGTGGTCTATTTCCTCCGCCGTAAGGTGCTTCGGAGGCCCTTCCCTTTCGAGGCTATAGCGGAAGTCGATATCTACAACTTCGAGCCATGGGAGCTTCAGGGTTTGTCTTCCATTCATCGATCTTGTTTTTGGATAATTTTTCATTTCTCCTATATTAATTTAATTGGATCCATCGATGCAAAAATTTTGTTTACATATATCATCGTCTTTTATTATTCATTCTTAATAATAATAATAATATGATTATGGATCTAAGTTATGCGCAATATGCGCGCGTGCGGTGTGCGTGCATGGCAGGTTTTTGTGCAGTGGATAGTAGAGAGGCGGAGTGGCACTTTTTCACCCGTACTGAGAAGAAGTATATAAATGGGAGTAAGATTAACCGGGCAACAATCAATGGGTTCTGGAAGGCCACCGGGAGGGATAGAGCCGTGCACCATAAGTCTCAGATTGTAGGGTTGAAAAAAACCCTAGTTTATCATGCAGGCCGAGCCCCAGCTGGGAAGAGAACCGATTGGTTAATGCATGAGTATAGGCTTTCAGAACAAGAGTTGGACAAAACTGGCGTACAACAGGTCGATCTCAATCTCATCATCATCCAATTCAATTCAATTCACAATTTTATTTTAATTAATTTCTTGTATTTAATTTCCTTTCTGTTTTGGGAGCTCAGATGAATAATCTTAACGAAATTCCCTTTTTTAATTTGTGTTTAATTAGAAGGATGCATATTATATCTGCAAAGTATACCTGAAAAAAGACGTTATGGGGCGTAGGGGTGTGCCCTTCAATGTAGAGGACTGGGAAAATCATACAGGCATTTTGATTCCTTGTGAAGATAATAATGCTGAGGATGAAGCTTCAGAGGTCAACTTGCAGGTTTAATTTTGATCTTATGTTGCATTTTACTCTAATTAATTAATCTTGTTGCTATCAGATAATCTTGTTTAATTTATATATGGCATAAAATTCTAAAAATAGTATACAGTGTTGAAGTATAATTAATCTAGCTTGTTTATATATGGTTTCATTGCATGGTTGCAGGGTGCATCGACGTCCAAGGCGGTTCAATTGCCGGAAAAGGCGCAAGGTTTTAAGAGCTTGAGGATCAGGGCAAGAGAAGAGGATGATGATGATACTGATGATGATGATGATGAAACTGAAGATGATGAAGCAATAGTGTGTTTAGACAAAGGCAAAAAGCCCAAGCTGATGCTTGATTTTTTCTCCGGCGCCGGCGGCAAAGGCGATTCGGACGACGACTCCTCATCCGCAACAATCTCTGATTCTCTGACGCCGGATTTCTCCTCCGGGCCACTGAATTTCTCCCTCACCGCTAAACCCAAGGAGAAGGAAAACCATGGTAGCACGGCTCCTAATAACGCCGGCGGCGCTTTCAACTCATCCTGCCTTGAAAACTCACTGCCGCCGGGATATTTGAAGTTCATAACTGATTTGGAGGAGGAGAGGGATAGTCTCAAGCATCAATTGATGAATTCAGAAGCCACAGTGAGTTGCCTTCAAGCTGAGAATGAGGAGATGGCAGAGGAAATTATGCGCCTGAGGAGTCTTCTTCCCGGGCAAGGATCTGATTAGGCCTGGATATCACCGGCCGGAAAACCAGGCCACCTGGCAAGGAAGCTAAGACATGAAATTGTCAAGTTTTTTATTTTATATTATATTATATATATTGGTGTTGGATTTGACAATTAGTTATTGTGTGTTTTAAATTGTGTTTGCTTGTATCTGAATATTTTAATGTTTTTAGCTTAGGAGGGTTTGCATTGCATGCAATCCCCTTCTATAAACAATTTGATCCCTAGTTTAGGGGGAGGGCAAATGTGCCCAAATTAAAGCTATCAACATCTTTTGAACAACTTTTCTACCTATTTTCATTAAGCACGTGCAACGTGTGTGTGTTTTAACAAATTTATACTCGCTATAATTTACGATTGCTATTAAAGTAGGATATTAGCTATTAACTATTTTTTGGATTAATTACGATTTCTATTTAATATTTATCTTGTTAATTCGTAATCTTGACGACGTGTTGATCCCAACGGTAATAAAATGTAATATTTCTATTTAATATTGGTCTTGTTAATTCGTAATAAAATGTAATATTTATATTTAATATTGATCTTGTTAATTCGTAATCTTGACATCGTGTTGATTTCAATGATAATAAAATGTAATATTTCTTCGTAATAAAATGTACGTAATATTTCTATTTTTAACGTTTCCAAAAAATAATAATAAATAAATATAATAATGTTGGAATTGAATCCTAATCTTTAGAATCCAGTCATTCTATTTAATTATATTGTTAAACTATTCAATGCTAGCTTTTTAAGATTTAGTGATCTTTTTGGGTAATATTTTCTTTTATGCTAAATATATTTAGGTGAAATAGGAATGAGATTTACAAGATTCTGCAGCATCCAAAGACTGAATTATTTTGTATCGAAATCGCTTGTAATTCTAGTTTTGATTTACCTTTTTATTTTTTACTAATTCAACTCATCAATCATTGATCTCCTCGATCAAACAACTCCAACCCCATTAATTAGTTCAACCTGTAAGGTTTAATTTCATGCATAAGTGATTCATTAAGATGACCACACTTCGGATCCATTCTCGATCTCTAGTCAATCATGTCTTCAGGCTCGATGAACTAATGAAGTCACAAGTGAATCTCAAGAGAACTTCTTTGAAGTTTGTTTGAGCTTATACCGAGTTTGATGACAAATAATACATAACGATATAAGATGTTGTGAAAAATTTTAGCTAAAAATGACACTTAATAGTCATTTTGAATCAATATTTTGAGTGAGGTCTACTTCCGATTTAAGTCAGGTCAAAGTGAATTCTCTTTCTCTTAAGTAAAATGTTTAATTTGATATATTATACAGTCAAAATGATAATATGTAAATAAGAAAAAATAATTCTCAAAGTGTACCCATTGAATTTAAAAATAAAAAAAAATAAAAAAAAAAAAAAAAAAAAAGAGGCTTTATAAGATTTTTTTAAAGTAGCATTTGTCCCACGTTAAAAAAGTATGTAAGTTTTTAAAAAACACAACACCAAGTGAATAGAAACCGCTACTTGATTTGAATCAAAATTATTACTAAGAAAAACTGGAAATGATCTGCATTTGTCCACCATAAATAGTACATTTGAATTGTGACTACATTTATTTATTGAATGAACATGCATGTATGCTACATAAACTGCACAGGCAGGGCTGCAGTAGATTTCAATTGCAGTATTTGATGAACATCTACTAGCTGATGCACATACAGGCTCTTCTTCAAGTCTGCCTCATTCATACATTCCATTGAAACCTTTAATTTTGTCGCGCAGCTTTCACATTTCTCCGGGAAGCATGGTATCCCCGGGCAAATCACACACGGCTATACCCTGCACGAAGAAAAGAACATCGATTATTATGACTGCTCAAGAAGCAAAAACTCGATAGGCATTAACTTGTTTGATGGATACTTTTGTTACCTCTCCTGTGAGATGGGCTACACATTTCTTCTCAGCCAGCAACTCAGCTTCGGTCTGCAGAATGAGTTTAGATTCATTTTCGTTTCTCATTTCGTGTGGAATTGTAAGTTAAAAGTTTGTCAAGTTCTGTGTCACGAGAATCTCTAAAACTACACTGCTTGTTTTGTTCTTATGGCTCTTTAAGCATCAATTTACTAGTTCCAGGTCAGAGTATTGGTCATACATTATTGAAAAACAAAAACTGCAGCCTCTCTCTTTACAAGTTAAATTTGTTAATTATGTGAAAATGCCAGAATAGAGAGAAGAAGATTACCGTCTTTATCCGGCTCCATAGGTAGTCGTCAAATATTACATCCTTAACTAGTTCATAATCGCCATCTCCCTGAAAAGAGAAGTATAGTAAACATCAAAAGCCGTGAATGATGATCTAAGGAAGAAGGTGAATCTCTGATGAGGAACTTACATTTGACCTGCATGGCATGCTGAAAACTATATCCTCTGCTATGCCATAAGGATTTCCATTGGTATATACCTAATACAATTTTTTAAACACACTTTGTTTCAGCCACAGTCAACTGTTAATGACACAAGTTCTGAACATCTGTTGACAATAAAAGAATTAAAAACACATAAAAGCTATCTATCTGATGTGCTGTATGCAGAGATCACATAAGTCATTATGTTGGGCGAAAGCTAGTGAAGGGCCAAGTCCAGCACCAGAGATTGTCGGGCAGAGGTCTGAAGGGCCAATTCCAGCACCCTACCTCTTGAGAATGTGGCAGTATAAGGAAATAAAGTTTTTCTATTAGTATCAGGTCGGTGACAATATATTTCATCTTATGACCCGTGCCATAAAGACAAACGGCATATCATCAGGTGGTTGTACTTATACAGATAATGGTAAATGAAGGTAAAAACACTAGTTTTTGCACTTGTTTCTCTGAAATGTAGCATTTACAAACTTACTCCGGTAGAGAACCAATCGCCTTCAGGTGTTGGAGTAACAAGAGACTTAATAGCATCGACAATTGATACTGCAGTCGATGCAGCAGAGGATCTTCCCCATTTCTTAATAAGCGCTCCACCTCTCTAGGAACCACGTAACCAAACACTAAGGAATTGAATAAAGATACTAACAGCACATAAGCAAGCCATGAAAAACTAAGCTTTAGAATCTTACCTTCTGAACCTTTTCTGTAAACTCTTCCTCGAGCCATTTAGTATCTTTAATAACCTCTTTTACAGGCAATCCATTTATTTTAGCATTTAGAAAATCAGGTACCTGATTGCAGAAAATTTGACAAAATCCATTTATTCTAGCATTTAGAAAGCCGGGAACCTCAGAATATGCTTAAAAGGAAACCGAACAAGTTACCTGAGTAGTTGAGTGATTTCCCCAGATGGTAACATTAGATACTTTATCATAGAAGACTCCCGCTTTCAAAGCAAGCTGCAGAAATCAAGATAGAGGTCATTGTTTTTGCTGATATTATAATCGAAGTAATTTAACAGCTCATGGGTGGCATACCTGGCATTTTGCTCGGTTTTCATCTAACCTAGTTAAAGCATGAAAGTTCTTTGCTGGTATGTTTGGAGCATTTTTCAAACAAATCAACGCACTAGAAAAGATGAAAAAGAAATTAGTATTGAACACAGTGGCACTAACAGTAAACTTGGCATAAATGAGAAAAGAAAAGGTATAATGTTACTTGGTATTGCAAGGGTTGCCAACTACTATCACTTTGACATTGCGCGATGCAACAGCATTCAGAGCTTTTCCCTGTGATATGTAAGTAAGTATATGAAATTTGGAACAAACAATTCGTAGTTCTCTAGAACTAGAAGTCCAAAAGAAACTTAAAACACATCGTTTATCCTTCAATATTTATGGTCTTATGGTTAAGACAGTACTTGTTCAGCAAAGATCTGCCCATTTATGTCCAATAGGGCAGCCCGTTCCATTCCAGGGCCACGAGGTTTTGCACCAATCAGAAGTGCCCATTCTGCATCTCGGAACACATCATAGGGATCTATACCAATACTCACTTCCCTTAATAGAGGGTACAATGAGTCTTCTAGTTCCATAGCAACTCCTGAAAGATAAGTGCTAAATATCAATATACATGCATTGATAGTACTTGCTCCTAAGTTTGTTATGATGACAGAAATTTTTTCTTAAAATGTAATTCAGAACAGAATTACCTTAAATTTACAGTCACAGAAAATTTATTTACTGAAACGTATTCTCAAATCTCAACTCTGATCACAAACTCATAACTACCTTCAAGAGCTTCACGTGAGCGCTCAGATCCCAACAGTTTTAAAGCAATGGGTTGATCTGGTCCAAAAACCTCACCAGCCGCAAGCTGGAAAACCGGTAATACAATTCTTTAGAGCGCAGGATTTTACCTTATACACCAATTATCAAGTAGTTCAAATTGTGAAAGCAGTGATGCTTGATAACCATAATGACTTTGTAATCCAAGTTCATTATTACAGAACCATTAGATGATAAAGATAACTAGTTCCCTTAAATATTTGTCCAGGGAAATTAAATTGAAAGTTCTAAGAATCAAATATTGTATAATAAATACAATAGAGGTGTTATAACAAGAATGAGTAAATTAATTGCACAACTCCATGGTTTTGTAGAACTAGACTCTTGTTTCATGCAGAAAAATGGCCAATATGGAGGTTTTAAATTAGGCATCTAACCTAAAGGGCAAATCCTACATAGCTTCCATTGGTTTATGGATCTGATTTGCGCCCAACTCCATAACATTCAGAAAAGAGAAATGTTTCTTACCTTGAAAAGGAGATGATTAGAAATCATCCCGGCAGCACCTGAAACAGAAACGTTTATCAATTTCTTCCAAGAACTTGTCTCTTCTTCCTGTGAAATGTTACAATAAACATATTTAGAACAAAACAAAACAAAACAAAAACAAAAACAAAAAACAAAAAAAAAAAAAACAAAAACAAAAACAAAAACAAAAAACAAAAACAAAAAAAAAACCTTGAATATAAACCAGGTATCTTATTTATAGTAGGTTGATTCATGATTCATGTGGCTCAACATTATTGGTTAGGATTCTATACCCTCATAACATGCCAGATAAATCTCATCCAGTAGCAAGTTAGGAACTTGAATAGCTTCATATCAAATTAGAGAAAATGACAGAACTTCGTAAATCATACTTTGGAACAGGACTGCAATCTATCCATGATTAAATTTTGAAATCGAAAATACCTTCTTATGTCACCCTAAATGATCATTGCCAGATTAGATATAGGCACTTATGGGGAGATCATAAGAGGAATATAGTAAATTTCCTTAAGCTTCATTGGTAAAGGAGGAATACCAAGCAAGCAATTCTTGAATATACAGACAAGGATATGATGTCAGAATATCAGTTTGATTAGCTTCAAGTATGAATACCAAGCAAGCAACTCCTGAGTCTTGAATATACAAACAGGGATATGATGTCAGAATATCAGTTTGATTAGCTTCAACTATGTAAGGTGGCACCAAAAGACCAAACCAACATTCTACTTCCAAATTATATTGAAGATTGTTGGGCAGGGGCAGTGAAGGGTCATGTCCAGCACAACTGCACGAGGAGGCTAGGGGATTGTTGGACGGAGGCCCGAATGGCCAAGTCTAATATCCTGCTTTTCGAAAATGTGGCGTTGACTGCTATGCAAGTATAAGTAGTAATAAGCGTTGGATCCTAACAAAGATATTGTAAAATCTAAAATAACTATATAATACTCAACAAGTCAACCCAAATGGCATCACTGAGGTTTTAGTATCTTGCGCGCAAACTGTTTGCAATTATGCCTGAGAAAACCAAAAAAGAGCCCCACCCAAAAATAAAATAAAATAAAATAGCGGATCCATCTCTAATATAAAAAAGGGAGCTCACAAACTACTTACATCATATTTCCCACATGTAAGTTGTAACAAACATAAATAAAATCTATATCTTGTAAGACTATGCACAAAAGAAAACTTACAGCCTTGAGATCATAAGTGAGACAGAACACTCCATAACACTCCGATTTCTTCTTGGGATCCTCTGTCGGGACGGCCACCGGAGCCTGAACTTCTCTGAGCATCAAACAAAACACTCACATTACACATAAACTTACATACATGAAGCAAATGGAATTGAAGAAACCAAGAAAGAAATTAAACTTACTTTGAGGTAACAGAGCAGAAAACTTTGGCATGGCGAGTACGGGGAGGAGGCCTGACATTGAGGCGCCGCTGATGAGAAATCCGGGAAGGGACATAAGAAAGCTTGGAAGAGTGAAAGGAGCTGGCTTTGATGGCGTGCGATGATGAGGAGGGAGATAGCTCTACCATCGCCATGGTAGCAGGGAGAAGCAGAAATGAATTCAGGTTTGTGAGAGTAAAGAAGAGAGGTGAGTGTCTGTTTGTCAGGAGGATCGACGACGAGAGAGAGATTCTGGAATCTGTAAAAGCTTAAGATAAAAGCTTGTGGTTTTGGAGGGAGATGAAGAAAAAAAGGGAAGGGAGAAAGGGGAAGGAGTGTTTGGATTAAGCGAAATATAAGTCTAAGGCCATGCATACGACACTTGTCACTAATATCTCATCCTTTTATGTTGGATCCCTTTGAATTTTTTGTTCCTCACTGCTCCTCAACTCAATATTTTTTTATCAAATTCCAAAGAATTATAATATTAAAACAAATAGGAAAGTTCACATCATTATCACTTCCTTTTAATCTAAATTTTTTTTTAGTACTATTGACTCTATTATAAAGTAGTATACTTTCTTTATCGGTTACCGATATAGTGAGTCAATATCATTTCACTAAGACTGGAACTTATGACCTCTCGTTTGAAAAGTTCACTTATTCACTTCATGCCACTTGTAACAACAAGATCATTGGTTACCTATACTTTGTATTATTTTGCACCATTCAAATGATTAAATTATATTTGAAAGGTTTGATTTATCTTTGGTTCCAGACTATTACGGCATGCTTGGTTTCTATTATAAATTATTATAAGAATAAAATAATATTGTGTAAATTTGACAAATTCAACTGTTTAATTCATTTTCAATTCTGTGAAAGTGACATATTTTCATTAAAATGGAATAGTCCTTAATTTTAGATTCCCCTCGATATTAATTAGTCCCATTGAGTGAATAATTGATCATAATTTTTTAAAGAAATTAATACCTACGATATTACCATGCATACTCAATTATCGTTATTTTGAATTACGGGAACACTGCCAAGAACCAAGAACCGGTCTAGTAACAATAAGTTACTAGATACTGCATTGTAATAGAATCAACAATACTCAAAAAAAAAAAAAAAGGGTTACGAAAACGTTAAATTATACTCCGTATGTTCGTATTAATATTATGGTATTTTAATCGCATGAATATAGATTTTTTTTCCTTAAGTATAGTGTTTATAATGTTTCTCAAAGATGAAAGGTAATATTTATATTAACAAATGTAATACTAAACCAAGAATAAAATGCTTATTATTATATATGGTAAAATGTAATACATTTGTTCTCAAAAGTATTTTCTTTTATAAGTACACTTTATTCTTAATTAATTTACATTTTTCAGTATAAGTATTATCAATCCAACCTGTTTCACAGATAAAATCCGACCTGTCTGTAAAACGGTCTCACACAAGTGTGATATTAAAATAATTAATTATTAATTATTATTTAATTTTATGCACCTATAAATAGAAACCTTAATTAACGGTATTCCTCACCGTCATAAAAAATATTTCCTATATTAGACACTGCCATAAGTTGAAGGGAAATTGGACGGCACACTCCAAACTTATAGATGCTGCATTATTGGTCCTACTTAGTCTTTCATTTGCAGCAATATTCACTGAGTGGATACTGAGGATGAATCATGATATTTCGTGCCTATGTTTCGGTAGACATCCTAAATTCTAAAGTAAAATAAACTGTGCATAGACATCACCAAACTCATTTCTAAGTGGTGAATTTGCCACGCCATGCCCCACCACAATCCCCTTACAATAATGAGTTGTCATCGGCGCTAATAAAAGTAATTGTATCTTCTGTCTCTTCTTTACCCTACATATTAGTCCAGCTTCTCTCAACATGAATCATATCCATAGGCCTCATGCAAGCCATAAGCATACGAGTACGGAGTATGGAGAATTTCCCTAGTTCCATACTCAAAAACAGAAATAAATATACTATAGGGTAGAGTACAACAATTCCAAATATGAAAATTTCCAAGTTTGTAAGGCTAGAAAAAATTCATAATGACAATGACCATTTCTATAACGAGTATGAGTAATAATTTAAAAAATTCCAAATTTGGAACATATCTAATGCATAATGTCCTTGATTCCTCAAAATTATAGATTCAATGCTACTTGGAGTATCACAATATCCCACTGTGTTCAGAAGTACCATCCACCAATTAAATCAGTTTCAGTTATAATCACTTATGCCTACAAGCTTTGCTTCTAAAAGAATTTCCAGAAATAACTGATGCTTTCTTTCAACAAAAACTTGCTTGCCTGCCTCAGATCAGCATTTTAAGACTCACCGCAATAAGAAATGCCACCATTAAAAAGATTCTCAACAAGCTATGCATGAGAATAATATATGGTTTTCCATCACCTCTCATTGACTGAAGCTACTTTCCGTGAGATCATAGCCTCAGCAGTACGAATAGCTCGTTGGGACCCTGTAATAGTAACCTTCCTGCAAAACACACCAACATAAACATATTTCTTTTTCTCAACAGCTTAACAAGGAGAAATATTCCTGCATTCTTATACCTGTCAGAAGTAGTCCCAGACATGAAATCACCCCTGTCAGAAATCTTTATTCTAGCTCCGCTAAGCTGCAATAAAAGCATAGCCTTAGCAACCATGCTAAAGGGAAATTTTTGGAACATTCTTTATACACACCACATACCTGACTTATCTCAATGATGTTCCTTCCATTCCGACCCAGCACCAACCCAATGTGATCATCTGCAACACCAATAGTCACAGAATTGCTCCTATCCTCCTGCAACAGAAAATGCAGCTTGCTTCAGACATGAAAACAATACTTTTCTTTTGTTGCAAAACAACATACAAGATTACAACACTACTACAAGCAATAGGCAGTATCAACTTTGATTATAACTGTTTGCTACAGCTGTACGAGAATAAAGTCAGCAGATAGCTAATTGCCAATTTAGCATAACCATATCCAAATATAGAACGAAATTTGGATGAACATATGCAAAGGCCATTATATATCCAACAACCAAGATATATATACACACATATATTTAAGTGAGGATGAACAAAAATATTAAATAAGAGGCCTAGCATAAGTTGTGGTCAAACTCTAAACGGAAGAAACAGCATTGTAAAGGCAAGAAATCAGTCATAAAAGGACTTGAAGAATGAGGCCAGACCTTGCTTTGATATCTGTTATTCTGAAATCTCCCTCCAACCCCATTTGGCACATAGTTCATTCCCATATAAACCGCTGCAAAAGTAGTTGGAGTAGAAGAATTAAAATTTAACAAGATTCAAAATGAAGATGAATAGAGAAGACACTATATTTCATACTCCATTTTTAAAAAACAATTGCATTTCAAATCCCAAATACTGTGGCATGCAGGGTTGCATGGATGGATGCCACATCAACCCTAGATGATGATGATGATGATGATAATAATAATAATAATAATAATAAGTAAAACCAAGAACTAGACAGAATTTAAGCGGACTTCCTTATCCATCCAGAGAATAATATTAATACTCAAGTCTAAGAATTGCAAATTAAGTCCAAACAGGAAAGCCATACCTGAATATGGAAATGGGGCGTTCATGGACTGCATATAAGAAGAGTCTTCTGCCAACTTATATAGAATCAATTCGACAGCGCGGATTTGTTCGCCTAGAGTACCGGCCACTGTCACTAACCTATCATGAAATCCAGGGAAATTATTGTCTTGAGGAGAAATCTTTATGCCAGCTCCAGAGTCTTCAATGAATGTCCTGCAATTAAAGCAATTGTGTATTCCAGCATTACCATAAAGTTTCAAAAAAAACTAAATAATTACTAGCAATGCTAGTATTCCTGAAAGGGGGAAATCACTTTGGCACAGTTAAAAGTATTGTGCAATATTAATGCAAATTAATAATTAATAAATGTCCAGCAATTAAAGAAGTCTTGTACTGATACATGTTGGGCCCATGATTATTTAGGAAATCTTATTTTATTATAATTACATGATATTAAGAAACTACTAAATAATTATTTAGAAATTACTAAATAGTACGGAGTAGTATTTAACTTATTACTCTTAGTCATCAAATTAGTTTAGGTAGTTAATTATTTGGAAACTACCAAATAATCATTCTTAGTTTAGGACCCTTTGTAATCAGCACTATAAAAGGGAGTGTTATTTGGAATAATAGGGAGGCAGAAATTCAATCCCAAAAATTGTCTAAGGGAGTTTTGGGTCTCAAGCAAAACCAGTGTTTTTCTTCTTTTCCTTTTCCAACTATTATTCTTTCTTCCTTTTTCCTTATGTTTTCTTGATGAATGAGCCTTCTGTTCCATTTCACCTTGCTTAAGCTTAAGCTCCAATAGAAAATATGTGTGGGTTTTGGGTCTCAAGCAAACCCACTCCTTATTTCACCCATTTGATAGATTTCATTTTACATATGTTTCATACTAAACTTCTCTTGTAAACAAACACCTAGACATATGTAAAACATGTTTTCCAACAATTAACTAAACAACTTTAAAAACTGTAAAACATTTTACATTTTCTGCAGTTTTCTAACGGGAAATGAACAGGCAACATGTTGAAAAAGGAATCAGTCACATACGGTTAAAAGTAATGTTCATCAATGAGTGATAATGTAGCAATGGCAAGTGGCAACTCAATGGTCCACACAGTAATTTTCAACCAGTGATTTCATGGGCTCATTGCAAAGATAAATAGATTTTATGGGTACCTATTTGGTCCCCAACAAGTAGTAACAAAGATAGAAATAATATGAGTTGACTTTGTTGATTGTTACACAGCAATGAGGAACTAGGTTAAAGCCTTCAACCAAAACTATAAAACAAAAGAAAAATCAAATGGAGCAGGATTTACAATCTATGTAAAAAATTTCAAAAAAACAATCTATGTAAAAAAACAAAGGTTATAGTTGCAAGAAGTTGCCCTCCATTACATAAAAAGAAACTCATAAATGATCATTTACTACCTTAAATAAAGAAAGAAGCGCATCATTTGTTCCCTCCATTATGTAACTCCTATTTTATCTCACACCATCTATTATTTTCCACAATTATCAACTCCTTAAAGTATAATCTATACTGATTTTATTATTCAGAGAAAAAAACTGCAAAAAAACAAAAGAAAGATGCCTAAGTAATCATGAACAAAGGTATCTGTATAACTAAGCCCTTCAAGAAACAAGGTATTCATCTATATTTGGTGATATATAATCAAAAAATGGAGTAACCAGGGTTAAAAATGGAACTCCAGTATAACATTCTCACTTATTCCATTCATGATAACTCTAAACAAACACATAAAGATCAAAACATAAAGTAGAGGCAAGAAAATCATCACTCTATATCACTACATAGTTTTTCAATGTAAATATGCAGCAGCAAAGTGCAAGCATAACCCTGATTGTCAGATAAGATAAGTTAATGCTGTGGCAGTATGACTATCAAAAAAGAAAAGAATTGGACATTATCAATGCGGAACTACATAGATGAACATGATATAACAAAGTTTACAGATGTTAGAGAAACAATAAGGATACAATCAAATTGAACATAGAGTACTTAGAAAACTTACTTTATGATGGCTCCTCCTTTCCCTATTATTCCACCACAAGAACCATTAGGCACAATTAATCTAAATTTGGATCGTGGCTCAGAATCACCACCATCATCGACAAAAAACTGACACAAGGAAAAAAGAGAGGAAAATGTTAAATCAAGAATCAACAGGGGTATAGGAAATAAACTTTGAAGGCCATCAATTACCTCATCCAATAATTTAGCAAGGATAAGATCAAGTGCCTTGAGTATGTCATCAACAGTTCCAGATACCATGACAATCCTATCAGAGGTACCAGGGAAAAATTCATGATTGCGTGATAACTGAATTCTAGCCCCTGATCGTGATTGGAAATCATTAATTGTAGAGCCACCTTTTCCAATAATAGAACCAGCTTCAGGATTTGACAGAAGAAACTTCACATAAGTTGTCTTCTCTGTGTCTGTAGAATATAATTAAAACCCATATCAGCACCCTCATTAAAGTCCTAAGCATACAGCATAATTACATATGCTTAACAGATGCTAATCTTGAATTAGATATCATAGCAGAGAAAGATTTATTTCATAATGGAGTCTTTTTATTTAGAATTGCTGAATGAAAAGTCTCCTCATTTGTCACTCTTCAGCAAATTAAACGTATTTAAGGAGGACTTTAAAGTTGTTGTATGAACTACGGAGTAATTACTAGAATGTTAACATTAAATTGAAGTCATAACTCATAATGAATCAGAATTTAGAAATTCGTGTCTTAGTGTAGATAAACATAGGGACAAATGTCTGTGACACTTCTGTGAAATCTTATAGTCATCAGATTCTCATACCAAATTCCAAGGTGACTCAGGGAGGCAGGGAGCATGCCAGCACGGCAGCACCATTTCTGAAGCTCAAACTTCAGTTACAATACAGTAGTATTCCGTAATACTCAAACGCATGCATAAATACATATAAATGCTTAAATACCAAAAAACTAACACACATTGTAAAATTGCAATCGTTAAAAAATCAAACCATCTTTAATTCATCAAATTTTCACAAAAACAACAGATATAGACCACTATTAGGGTTTGGAATCACTGACAACAATGGCGAAACGGCCTGAAACTAGCAACTCAACTCACATTGTTGGCAAAATAGACAGATTCGAAAAGCAAATCAAAATCCGGATCCAAATTCACATTTTCATAAAAATCAAACACGCAAAATTTGGACGCAGATCCAGCAGCAGAACACTAGACACAGCATAACAAGGAAAACAGAGGAGCGGGAGTGAAAAGCAGACCTTGAGGTGGCGGAGGCGGCGGCGGCGATGAATTGCGAGGGGAAGATTCATTGTTTTGCTCCTCCGCGGCAGACGAGTTCTGATTCGATTCCGCACCTTCCATCGCCATTTCGGTGTATACGGCTAGGGAAACCAGAGAGAAGATTGAGATGTGAGTGTGCGTGTGTAGAGAGAGAGAGCGAGAGAGAGAAGTCAAAACATTGGGAATATAGAGAGAGGGATGAGAGAGGGGGGGGGTGGGGGGTATACGTATAAGTGAGGTGTAAGTATGTGTGGAGATTTAGGAGGAGTTTAGTTGATAGAGAGCCGCGTGAATGGGAAGAAAATGGTGAGAGAGTGGAGGCGCATGTGCTGAGATGTGGAGGCTAAACACTCGTTTTCGAGGGTCACCAAACACTTCTATAATATCTCTCTCTGCTGTGCTCTGTTTTTACTTTTACCAGTGAAAACCACAATTTTCAAAGTTCTATTAAAATGAACAAATCCTATTTTTCTAATCAATTACATTAAAAGATTTAGTAAATTTAAGAAATGAAAAATGAATAAATATTTTTTAAAAAATAATTAAAATTTAATACATAGTATATTTAGGTTAACAAAAAATATTACATTTTCCAAAAAAAAAAAAAATATTACAAATTTTATTCGAGATGGTGTCATACAAAACCTAGTCAAAGAAAAATATGTGTTTTTAATTTTTTAATTATTTCTTACTAGTCATTTTAGTTTTTAACTTTTCAAATAAATTGTAATTCCATATAAGGAAAACAGGAATAACATAGCGTAATTGAATGGAAACATTTTAGAGAATGAATGTATCACTTCTTTGTTTTGTATTTGAAATACCAAAACTAAAGAGGATATAAAGAAGAAAAATAATAAATTACTATAATATTCATGTACTAAGTATTTTAATGGTTATATTGCTCTATTGACTAAAATTACAACTTACTTGAAAAGTTAGAGAATATGTCACAATGAAAGTATTACTTTTTATATTGACTGACCCATCTCACAGTAAAAAAAAATTACTTTTATCTATTTATATGCGGAGTATTATTATTTTATACACTTTAAATTTTACATTTTTACGCACACGCTATTGATTTGGCTCTATCAATGCTCTAGATGCATAGTGTTAGGTATTATATTAGTTCAATATCAATGTTTAAGTCAAATTCGTGTGTAAAAATGTGTAAACTTAGAGTGCATAAAGAGTATTAATATTTTTGAAAAATTTTGCAATGATGTAAAAATTAGATATTATCCCGTGCGATGTACAGGATAAATGTAATTTTAATACAATTGAAGTTTATATGAAAAAAAAAAAAAAAAGAGTAAATATTATTTAAAGAAAGAAAAAATTACATACGAATACTATTTAACAGTAATAATACTACATAAGAAAGAAAAAGTTTGCAATGTTGTAAAAATAAGCTCAATAGTTTTATTTTTTTAGGGATTTAATTTTTGTCAACCACAAACAGAAAATGACTTTTTTCTTATTTTCTCTCTTCATGCGAGCTCCACTAAAAATCATCATTTGCCGGGGAAAAAACAAAAACTTCCTAAAAATCACCTTTCCCATTTGGATCACATTTAACTAAGAGTTCTGGTCTCAACCTGATCTTATTACCTAGTGACCAATCAGGAATATTGCAACACGTGGACTCCATACACAACCGCATGAGCTCAGCCACTGCATGCACGACACATGTCAAACATGCCGAGAGCCCGACATGTGTCCGCTCTTAATAACTCCTATACATAGCACATTAATTGCGAAGAGGGAGGACTTTTGAGCATTTCTACCTAAAATTAATCAGCACGAGACGTCATGGCTCACGGTCACTTCTTCCCAAGCTCAATTACTTAAACAAAAACAAACAAAAAAAAAAACCAGACTTGTACTCTTCTACGGTCCAACTCCGTATCCATACACTTATATACATAGCTCGACGTATTTACTATATCAATATTATTCTTATATGTATGCATATATGTGTGCACACATGCATTGGTGTATTTCAAAAAATAATGTTACTCTGACTATTCATAAGTTATATATGTACTTTACAAATCAAGTACAGTGTACCATTATTTGTTAAAGAGCTCTCATATTATTATTTTTTTTTTGTATGACCACAAATTTCTCCGATCATCAATTAAGACCATACGTGGAAACTAATCACATTCATGTCGATATAAACTCAACATTAACTTCTAGTTAAGTTGAAAAAGAAGTAATTCCCATAAATGTTGCATATTATGTATAGTGTTTAAATGAAGTTGAATGGTAGGATTTGGTGCATTTCTTTTCCTTGAATGGTTTGTTGCTTGTTTAAATAAGAAGACAATTTAAGCACGTAAATGCTGGAGCCAATTTAAGTGCAGTGTACGTCTTCCCTACTTAATGGTTGTCTACTTCCGTAGAGATTCGGTGCATGTTGATGTTGGCGTAATCTAAATTTCATGATCTTTGTTTGTTACAATATTGTCACAACTTCCTAAGCCGCTAGGTACTGCATGCATTTTGTTCTATTTGTTTGTTTTTAGCACCCCTCTATGTCCCACAAATGTTTTTTGAAATAATCAAATATTCTACTTGCTTTTTACATGATAATAATGTGTCAAACGATTATTAATAATTAAAGAATTTTATTTTATTTTATATTTTTTGTGATAAAAAAAATTCACATCCATTAATAAGAGTATCAACTAAAAAAGTTATGCAATTATACATTATATTTTTCTAATTTTTCGTCTTTGCACTCTCATATATTTTTCATTAACTGATTATATGCCCTCCTCCTTTCCTTCTTCTCTCTGTTTTTCTTCTTTACTATATAGAAGTTTTATTTTCGTGTTAAAGATTAACCATCTAAATCTTGCAACTACCTTGTTCAAATGGTCGAAAATGAGGTTCAGAGATTTTAATTTTTTCAATCGGCTGTTGAAAAATTGACCACTTTTATTTTGTTGTAAAAAATTCTAACAACTTCAAGCACAATTGAAAAAAAAAAATGTCATTATAGTGGTCAGAATTTCACTATTTTTCTTTTGTATGATTAGATTCTTGAAAATGGTGAGTGATGAAATTATAATTGAGAAATGATTTAGAGATAAAATGTAATTTTCCATAAGATGATATTATTACTTTAACTGGACTCTAGCGGGAGTAGATTAAGAAATTAATACTGCGGGTAAATTATGCCAAATTGTACGCATAGAGTATAGACTAGGTAGTTTGGAAAAGCTGGTATATAGCTAGAGGACTAGCTAGCCACCTAGGTAGGAAAGGTTTGATAAATAGCTCTCACATTTAAATATGCAATTATCAATGATCGTTTAATTTCATATATTTTTAAATCCACTCAATTTAGCATTGACTTGTTAGTTAAATAGCATGTGAATTTATGGTATAAACAAACATAATATTACTAGCCTGTATTTGTATGGTGTGATTAAGGGTATTAATTATATGTTATACTACTTAATTAAATATGGCGTTGATGTATGAACTTGTTTAGTGTATTTTTTTTTCTTAATTTTCCCCTTTTTTCTACAGTTTTATCATTTTTTTTTTTCATAAAAATGATAGAAAAATAAGAAATGTGTTTACTAGCATATGTTTTTCATATTATTTTTCAAACGAAAAAAATACGAAGTTTTTTAAAATTTGATTTTTTTTTTTCATTTTAACTTACAAATAATGTTAATAATAAATGACAACAATATCGAATGGTACAGACATATGTGCACATTGGATCGGGTTGATCGTGTTCAAGTTTTACTTTTAAAAAATTGAATGTTAGATTTTGAGTTTTAATTGGGATGATATGAATAATATACATACATGATAACGAGTAAAATAATATTGGATACCTAACTTTCTAAATCCTAATACAATGGGTTCGGATAACTAAAAATTGGGTTTGAAATAGTTTCGAGTGTAGTGAAATACATGTATATGATTCCCAATAGTGTGTTATAGTTTTCTATGAAAACATGCTGACTAATCCTGCCAGTCATATAGGATTCACAACTTCAACAAATTGCGAGGAAAAAGATTATTTTTGCGAACCAATTTGACTATTTTACATTTTTACCTATACCATATTGAATAATGATTGTTTTATTAAATTGAGATCAACAAGCTGGACAACACTTAAATAAGGGCAAGTGATGGAAAACATATAGTAGTTTTTTTGAGAATAAAACATATAGTAGTTTTGAGTTAGACAAAAACCAATATGCGAATTATATATGTAATTAGTAATTTCTCAAGTTGGGAGAAGCTAAATGTCAACTTGTTCATTTCAGGGAGATGCATGATTTGATCTCGATCTACACTCTTGTCAATGTATATTTAATTAACAACTTACATTAAAAGTCCAACTTTTCATTTTGTGATGTTGATGAATGATTCAAAATATTTTCAAGTATTAACCTAATAGTTTAAGGCTGTTAGTTGGAAAATGGAATAACTAAAACAATTATAAATTCGAGAGTTCAAGCCTTGTAAAGGGTGTGTGATATGTCATATGTCTACTTTTAATTATCTTTTATTATTAGTTTGTTTTCATATAGGAGTCTTTTTGCACTTATCTGATATAGATAAGTATATTATTATTATTATTATTTTTGAAAACATTATTATTATTATTATTATTATTATTTTTATTATTATTATTATTATTATTATATTTACTAATTTAGGAATAATCAGTTAATCACTTTCATAAAAAAATACCTTATAAAACTGCAATTAGTTAACTTTTACTGGTAACCATTAAAGTTTATGATTTTGTTGACATGACGACGTGACGCCATATGTCGTGTCTAATTGTCTAACATAGTATGGAGTAACAAAAATAAAGAATAAAAAAAAAACACCACCAAGTTCGACTGTATTGACTAATTTTGGATTCTTAATCTCTATTTCTGCATTTGTACTTCTTGATGTGATACATAATGTTAAGTTATATTAATCATGTAGACCTTAAAAACTTGAAAGAAAAACAACACTTTTGGCCCTAAAGTTATTTTACTTTAAATTTGGTCCATCTAAGTTAATTTCAACAAAATTAGTCCATTAATTGTTCATAATGTTGCACTTTTAATTTAGTCTCTAGTGTTATATACGGAGTAATTATCAAATTCTATTAACATATGATGTTATTTTTAACATTTAGAATCAATATTTACCGTTAAAAATGACGTTTACATTGAGATAATAAAATTTTAAGTTTTTAACCATTGATATTGATTCTAAATGACAAAAATAACCTCACAAAAAGAGTTCACTAATGAAATTTGTGAATTATATAGCACCAGTGACTAAAAGTGCAACATAATGAACAATAAAGAAACTAAATATGTTTGAAACAATAAACATTGACCAAATTTTTAAAAGTGGAATAATTCAAGGACCAAAAGTGATCTTTTCCCAAATTTGAATGAGTGATTAAAATTGAGACTATAATTTGAGAATCTAGTAGTATTTTCCAACCACCACCACCTCCTATAAAATTTGACTTAAAGACAAAATACAAGGATGATGGGGATGTACCTTCCAACATGTACAAAAAAAAGAGAATGTGACATGCAGTGTTACGTGGTATTTAATACGATATTTACAAGTTTTTTTTTTTTTTTGAAAACATGATATTTACAAGTAATAAGATGTGCAAATGACCCAATTACTCTCTTTTTTTTTTTCTTTTTTTTTTTTTCTCTCTCTCTTTCAAATCTGAGTATTTATTTAGAGTTTTAAATGCTCATACATCAAACAAATATTTATAAAGCTATTAAAACATGTCATATCATTGAGTGATATGTTGGGTGCAAATAGCGGGTGAATATGTTGTGAGTGACAAATGTAGGTGCAATTAGCAATTAACTATACTATGCATACTTCTTTTTCTTTTTTCAATTCAAATTTCAAATTAATTGCCAAAAGTTTTTGTCCATCCATAAATGTTGGTAAAAAATATAAAGCACATTTGGTGGGTGGTGGAAATTCCAATCATTACTAGTGATTTAAAAAGTTTTTTTTTTTAATTAAATTTTCATTCACTTATTGAATGGTTGAAAAAAATGAACAAAAATAACAAAATTTTCAATAGTAAAAATTACGTTCAAATATTATTTTAAAAAAATTATCTCGTACTATTCAATGTCACAACAACCTTAATTCTATATTAAAATTTACACATGCTGTAGTTTCTTATATCATAAACGAAAGTAAGAGTGGCATAGATAATTACAATATATACAAAATTTAAGATATAATTAATGATTATTGTAATATGAGAGAGTAACTAAAACTACTTTAAGATATACGGAGTAGAAAAAAAAAAGCATTTATAAAACCATATATATAACTACTATATTGAATTTGCAAATATTTTGTGTTTGAAATTAAAAGTGTTTTGTCTCTTCCTTTTAATTAAGGCATATGGATTATAATATCTCTAGTCTCTAGATAAAAAAACGCTTAACGTAAACTTTGAATATTTGATATTATTATACTACATCGTAACTAGTAAAGACATATAACGTTCGAAACTTCCATATAATTAGATATAGTTCACATTGAGTAGTGGAGTAGTATATATTCATAACATTACTTCACTAATTGAGCGCAGTAGACATCTTCTCATTGCAAATGCACGCGATGCAATGAATAAATTCAAAGTTTGAAAATTATAAATTATATATATTTTTTACAATAGAACAATTTTTTTTTTTTTTTAAAAAAAAAGCTATTTATGATTTAGAAATTAAAACTATAAATTCTAACTATCATTTCATAAAAACATTTTAAGAGACTCACCAAACTTTTCACATAATGCCCAATCAATAAAGTAATCACATTTTTCACCAAAATCAAAACTTAAGGAACCTTCATTTTCCTAGAGGCTTCAAATGCCTTTTGATGGGTGAGTGCAGTGTAAAGCATCAAATAAGTGAAATTTCATCTAGTCGGCACAATGACACATCTAGACTCGAAGCACATTTAACTTCAATTCTTATCAATTCATAAATATATGTGAATTTCTCAAGCCTAGAATGTGAGATACCTAACAACCTCTCTAACCTTCTTTAGAAGTGTTAGCCTCTTTCAAACCATATTGCACAATAAAATCAAATGTATGTGCAATGCATCTCATATGCACATACTTACATTTAACAAAAGATACCCACCAAGACAATAATTTCTGATTGAAGAATCTCTGTAGTACCATTACTACATACATTGTCAATAGTGACAAGGAAAACATACATTCTTAACACCCACTCAAGCAAGCAACTCTCCAAGGCTTTAGTAATGTATTCCCCCTTATGTGAGGAGACAAGGACAAAGGGAACAATTTTTTTGAAGTTTCCACTAATCATTTATGAAATGTGCAATTATATGCACATAAAATTAATCTGTTCGACATTTGTAATGCTAATCTTTTGAGTGTAACTTAAAAGGTTTCTTCAAATTAAGCCTCTTATCATAATATATTTGGTAAATGTCACAACTAACATTTTATCTATATGGAACTTCAGACCTGTGACATGCTATAGAAACAAACTTTATAAACTCCTAACACTCTACAAATAGGAAGAGAGACATAGTTTGCCATTAAGATGTATTTCTCTCTACAACATCAACTTCCACTCCACAAGGTCTCTCACTTGAAACTTAAGGAAGTTAACTACATACCATGGTCCAGGTACACCAGTACTTTTCATATATAAAGATGTGTATTTAATTATAGTAGGCAATATAACAAATAATAAGAATTAAGAGATGAGAATAGAGAAATTATATACAAAAAGCAAAAATTGTAAAAATAGGGGCTTAGGACTTCTAAATTGCTAATGATCCATTTAGGGATCGCAAATCAACAATAAACAATTATATGTCAACTAAGAGAATTATGGAACTGTATTTTTGTGTTGTATTAAACTAAGTATGTACAATCTATATATATACAACCGTGGAGAAAGCTCATCCACATAATTCAAAAATTAAAAGAAAAGCCGGGAGAAATCCTCTAACTACTCGCTTTTAATTATTTTAACACTCCCCTTCAAGTTGGTTCATAGATGTTGACAATACTCAGCGTCTCAGCTTGTTACAAATATAATATGCTCCACTATGTCTCTACTAAACCCATTCATAAACATATTTGCTAGATGATCGCCACTTAGAACATGCATCATAGAGAGCCATCCTTGTTAAATACTGTCCCGCACAAAGTGATAATCCACCTCCTTGTTGAAAACTGTCCATGCATCATAGTCCGCTCATGAAAAACAATATTGATTGAGATTTGTATAGTAGCTTGATTATCACACCATAACATCACTGCTCTATACCCAATCTCCTCAAGGATATTATGTATCCAGGTCATCTCACACACTACATGCACCATTGCCATGTACTCAGACTCTACACTTTGAATATGCCAACATACTCTGCTTTTTACTCTTTCACGAGATCAAATTACCCCCCCATGAACACACAATACCCTGTTGTGGACTTTCTATCACTCGATTATCTAGACCAATTAGCATAAAAAACGCCTCAACATTAATAGCCGACTAGAATATAAGATCCAATTCCCGGGAGCTCTCTTTAGATATTTTCACAACCCAAACGGCTACGTCCCAATGAATCTACATAGGAACCTCCGTGAACTAATTAACTCACCACACTTACTGAGGAAGCGATGTCTGGCGGGAGTAATAGTGAGATAATTCAACTTTCCCACTAACCTCCTATACCTTCATGGATTCTTGAGGGGCTCCCTTTCACAAGCAATGAGCTTAACACTCTGATCCATATGCGTTTCACAAGGCTCTAACCCTCGCAACCCAATATCTTTCAAAAGATCCAATGCTTACTTCCTATGCGAAAGAACTATACCCTTTTTAGAGCGGGCAACTCCAACACCCAGGAAGTACTTCAACTTCAAGACTCCAAAATCCTTTGTATGAAACTTCTCTTTGAGAAAAAGGCTTGAGACACTCAATTTCTCATGCATCACTAGTTCACTACCTATGATTATTATGTCATCAACATACACTATTAACAAAACACACCCAATATTAGTATGTTTGAAAAACCACGGTATGTGTCGTATTAATCTAAACTTGTACGTTCTATCGGCCAGATTTTGCACAAGCCTAGACAAGAACAGGGACGGGGACCATATTCCTTGCTCTTGTCTCACTCCATTGCCATGACTAATTCAGTCATATTATGAAGTAAATATTAAAATAACTTTCACTTTATATAAGAATCATTGAACACATGAATAAGTAAAAATATCATAGCCACCTAATGAATTGAAACTTTTCTACTTAAATTTTGATAAGTGATAAATCTTATTCCAAAAAGAAAAAAAAAACCTTTGCTATTATTTTACTCTAGTAAGCCCATTTGTTTTCTTGCATTATATCGGCCCGCGATGGGAATCCAAAGATGGACCATCTTACGGGCCATTTGGCTCCACACTTTTAAATTACCGCCAAAAGTTCAATGCTCCCAAAAATTTCAAGGGATATCGAATTCCGAATTTCAAATTTGCCACTAAAAGTCAGTCCGTTTCATTTTCATCTAATATCCGCCCTTGATTAGTGAAACCATCGACGGCTTACATTCAGGATCCGCGACGCATTAGATTGACCAATCAATGGAGAGACCCTAACCACTATATAACCCAACCCCCCGTTACACTTATTTTCATCGCACTTGTACGCAGAGTCAGATTCACTTTATCTAACTCTCAATCTCTCTCTCTTTTTCCCCCAAAACCAATGGCCCCTAAGGCGGAGAAGAAGCCGGCTGAGAAGAAGCCCGCGGCGGAGAAGGCTGCCGCAGCCGAGAAGGCTCCAGCGGAGAAGAAGCCGAAGGCCGGCAAGAAGCTCCCAAAGGACGGCGCAGCGGCGGCCGGAGACAAGAAGAAGAAGAGGACGAAGAAGTCGACTGAGACCTACAAGATCTACATCTTCAAGGTGCTGAAGCAAGTTCATCCGGACATCGGTATCTCCAGCAAGGCCATGGGCATCATGAACAGCTTCATCAACGACATCTTCGAGAAGCTCGCCCAGGAGGCCTCTCGTTTGGCTCGGTACAACAAGAAGCCGACCATCACTTCCCGTGAGATTCAGACCGCCGTGAGACTTGTCCTCCCTGGAGAGCTGGCCAAGCATGCCGTCTCTGAAGGCACCAAGGCTGTCACCAAATTCACCAGCTCTTAGGATCTTGAAAATTAGGGTTTCCAATTGTGCCTGGTTTCAATTAGGTTTTGTTGTAGATATAAAGTCGTTTCGATTTGTCTCTGTTGTGGACTGTAGTCTACTGTATGGAACCCTATTGAATCAATGAATCAGTGTTTCTTTGCATTCTAAGTCATGCTTTGTTTGCTCTTTCTGTCACGAAATTTTGACAACCATCTCTGATAGCAGATGAGCGTATCCTAGGAACAACTCCAATAAGTTCTGCTTGTTACTGCCTATTCTTCTCCTTCAGACTTTCCTAACATCAAAAGTTAAGCTAATTTTACTGAGTCTTAAGTCTCTTCTCACATTCCAAGAGGTCTGATGCTTGTTTTTAAATACAATTCGATCAAGAATACCAAACAGTGATTGAAGCTGGCCAAGAAAGATTCCAATCTTTGCTCAGTTGTTACAAACTCTGAAACCATAATTTAAGCCAACAAATATAGAGGCAGGGGGCAGGGCTAAGTGTTTTGTATTCCAACTTTTATATGTGTTGTTCTAAAATCTCCCTCAAACTCCATTTGGGGGAATTGGGGCATATGTCATTACCATATAAACTGCTGCAGAAGTAGTTAGAGTGGAAGAAATAAACTTCAACAAGATCCAAAATGAAGATGAATGGAGAAAGAACTACAGTTTATACTCCAATTTTCAGTAATCATTGCAATTCAATTCCCAAATAAAGTAGCATGAAGTGATGTTACTAGGACCTTATATAATCAACCTTTAACCAAAATGATACGATGGTCGATGGAGTTTATTCAATATCAAAGGATGAATGGCAAAATCCAAAACTAGACAGAATGTAAGAGGGACTTCTTTCTTCATCCAGAGAAATGGAGAATACTACTCTAGTGTAAGAATTGCAAATTAAGTCCAAACAACAACGCCATACATATATTGCAAAATTCCAATTATTGACAATCAACTAACCTTTAATCGATCAAATTTTCATAAACACAACAGATTCAAAAAAGCACATCAAAATCCGGATCCAAATTCAAAAGTAAACGAAAATCAAAGACGTTAAAATTCCGAAGCAGATCCAGTCGTAGAACACTAATTACATCATAACACGAGAAAAAAAGGAGTGGGAGTGAAAAGCGGACCTTGGGAAGGAGGAGGCGACACATGAACTACGAGGCGCAGATTCGTTGTGTTGCTCGTCAGCGGCACATGAGTTCTGCTTCAATTCCGCCATGAAATCTTATTGGGCTTGATTTTGGTCCTTGTTATCAGGCTTTTCACCATTACAAGAGGGCTAGTTTATCAGTGGTGTTGCACTGTTGCATGATTGACGTTTGGTTGTTCCGATTAGTGGAAAAATTTAGGCCTAGACTCATGTTGCATGCGTGGGCCGGAGTGCAATAAATAGATCGTTATGAAATGACAATGGCTAATGGGCCTGCCTATGTAATAAGGCAAATTATACGGGTATCATGAACTATGGTCTACCTTGCATTGTAGACTCTGATCCAAAAATAATATTTAAATTTTGTATATGTAATTGACACATTTTGTACCTGTAGCTATCATATTATGTGTTAACAATTATCAAGTTATTTGTTTACATGTACATAAATTGTTAACTGTATGTATATAATGTGTTAACTGAAAGTACTGAATTTTTGTATCAGGGTTCATAATGCAATATAAACCATGATCCATGGTATAACAATTTGATCTAATAATTAGATTGTTTTGGATTAACGAAGTGTAGATTTTTTTCGTACGATCTTGGTTCATTTTACCAGGCGAATCAAGTAATTTTTTTAGTACACTCTCACTTACACAAAATTTGTTTAACAATTATGCTAATTCTGAACTGGAATGAAATTTGAACCAAGAAATTTATTTTTAAAAAATTAAATTTATTTTTACAATACAGAATATTAATTTTATCAATACTGTAAGTCCATCAATAAATAATTAAGACACAAATGAAAAGCAAATTAATTTCTATGTAATCACCCATTAAATATCATCATAAAATCAAGAATGTACATTCATTATGTCACTACTACAACTTCATTACACAACCAAGCAAATTCTATAAACATATGCTTACCACAAATTCACAAATTCTATAAACAGATATGACCATGAGAATAAATAATTCAGAGAAATATTACAGGTTACAAAAAATAGATGGATGGTTTCATTTGGTCGATCTGCTCCACTTTTGCCCCCTAGCATTATCAACAATTGCTACATGGATTCTATACTATTTTTTGTAAAACTTTATCTTGTAAGCGTCTCATATTACCTTTTATCACGTTGATCTTACCTCACTTTTTTTTCTAGTTTTGATTGTTTTGAAAAAGCAACGTTACGCCTCATCAATATCTTGTGCGTTCATCATCATATCATTGTTTGATGAGTGGGAAAATGAAGATGATGGTGAGATTTGTTTGATAGGGCATGATTTTGATTATATTAGTTAGGTGTTTTCACTTTGAAGAAACGTACACCAAATAATTTTATGGAAAAAGACGAGGAAAAACAAATTGAGCAGTGCGTCCCAAGGGGAACACACGTAACATGTCCCCTTCACGTGAAATTAACATATAAAATTTGGATTTACACAATTGTAATTTACGCTTTCTTGGGATCTAAATCAACCCCACAACTTTTTCAAAAAAAATATTACGGAGTAAATCTTTTGCCTTTAGGATAAATAAAATTAAAATATAATATATATTTTTTAGTTATTGTATTTATAGTAGTATTGTATACTTGGTGGTGAAGCTATATTATATTATGTGTTTAGTTAGTGATATAATAGAAGGAGAGCATAACTTTGATTATACAATTAATTAAATTAGTGATATAATTAAGGTACGTAGTTACGCACTGTAGAATTGTTTAAAATAAAAATAAGATGGAAATATTATACCAATAACTTTGTTGTATAGTGGGACAAAGTAACTCTCCTATATGGATGGTCATGTGTTTGAGACTCAGTGATAATAATATTATTAACCCCACACCAAGGCTCGAACCCATGACCTTCTATTTAAGAGAGTTACTTCGTGCCACTAGACTATAAGGTAATTGACGATAATATTTACTCTTTGTGCTTCAATAAGTTGAAAAAATAGTTATAAACAGATACTACATTATAACATAGTCAGTAGTACTAAAAAATGGATATTATTTCCTCTTTTATCAATTCTTGCTATTGTTATTTACTATTTGTTGTGAAAATGACACTATATTACTATACGGGGCATTTGTTTCGCATGGAAATAAATTTTATGGAATTGAAATTCTTAAAATTTAAAGAAAAACATTTTATACATTGTTTAATTGACAATAAATTTATTTTAAGAGAGTTTATACACTTCAATTTGACATTACTTAAATCGCTAATAGTGAATTAAAATCTCCTTATAACCAATAGATCAAGCTAACAATATCATATTCTTTCAACTGAACCACTAAAAGTGCGAACACCATCCATCATATACGTCACATTATATTTCTTCACAAATCAATACTATACACTTCAATTTGACATTATAATTAAACCACTAACAGTAAATTAAAATTAATCTCCTTCTAACTAACAGTATCATATCATTTCCCGCTAAACCACTAAAAGGACAACACCATCAATCATGTATGTCACATTATATTTAATTTCTTCACGGATCAATACTATACACTTGGATTTGATATTACTTGACCCGCTATCCGAAAAATCTCCTTCTAATAATCAATATATCATGCTAATAGTATTATATTCTTTCAGCTGAACCACTAAAAATGTCAAAACCATTATCTCTCTCTCTCCCTCACACACACACACACCCGCACACTTGAATTTGATATTACTTGAACCACTAGCTAATAAAAAATCTCATTCTAACCAATATATCAGGCTAATAGTATTATACTCTTTCAGTTAAACCACTAAAAGTGTCAACACCGTTAATCATGTATGTCACATTATATATATTTCTTCACAAATAAATATATACACTTAAATTTGATATATTATTTGAACCACTAGCTGAAAAATCTCCTTCTAATCAATAGATTAGAGATAACAGCATCATATTCTTTCTCTTGGTACTTGACATTTGCTACCTGCTAAAATGTTTCAATAGCATATATGAAATGCATGGACGGACCCCCTCGTCTTCTTGAAAACTCTTATCAACAACATTGGATCCTGATCTTGCATGACTCTTCACATATCTTTATATATATCATATCATATCCCTCCATGCAAGAAGGTAGATCAATAATTATGGTAATTGTTTCCACATGAAATAACCATCTTCTTATTGGCTTCTTGGGGATGGAGTTTTGCTAAAACCCTAGAAGATTATATTATGTGCATGGTATGGTGGGGGACAGGGACAACACCCACCATGGTGGTGAAGAAATTGAGTTTGATCTGACCAACTCAACATGACTGCACTATTTTTCTTTCTCCATCCCAAAGCATTTGTCTACAAGGTAAAGGACACAGAGACCATAGATCTCGATCAATCTAATCCTGCATGCATTTCAACTTTTCTTTTTCATCTTTCCATTATTTTACTGTTTATGGATAGTTGGCTACAACTAACTAGCTAGCTTCATCAATTATATTCATCAAATTGACTCAGAGAATTGCTAGCTAGGGTTGTATGTATCGATAGACGTGAAATCGCACCATATCAATAATAGACGTGAAATCTCACCATATCAATGATAGACGTGAAATCTCACCATAGCACAAAATAATCTGTTATTATTCTGGTTGCTAGTCACATTGAAATTTGACTAATTTAAAGTCAAGTTATATATAATTGGACTCTATATATTGAAATTTGAAAGTTCTCAATATATAGTTATAATTCTATTTATAAAGTGCGAATTAGGGTTAGAAATTCACAAATTATTGAACAATTTTTCTAATATAATAAGAAATCAATTTCTTCAACTCCAATCACAAAAAAAAAAAAAATTGATAAAAAAATCATTATTGCTACTAATCGTATATGTGACCATAAGATTAGAACATGTAAAGTTGCCAAACACCTTATGCTCAAATGGCATGTAGCGACTCTCCCATATAGGAGGTCAAGAGATCAGCTTTAGTGGAGATGATATTGACTCTTTGTGATTCAACAGGTTGAGAAAGTATAGATGAACGAATACTACAATGTAATGGAGCGAGTAAGTTGTATTAAGAAAAGAACATGTAAAGTTAAACTATTTTTGTTAGGAAAAAGTGTCAATAGGCCACTGAACTTGTAACTTTTGTGCAATTAGGCTATTGAACTTAAAAAGTGTGCAATTCAACCATCAAACAAGTAAATTTGTGCANTGCACAAATTTACTTGTTTGATGGTTGAATTGCACACTTTTTAAGTTCAATAGCCTAATTGCACAAAAGTTACAAGTTCAGTGGCCTATTGACACTTTTTCCTAACAAAAATAGTTTAACTTTACATGTTCTTTTCTTAATACAACTTACTCGCTCCATTACATTGTAGTATTCGTTCATCTATACTTTCTCAACCTGTTGAATCACAAAGAGTCAATATCATCTCCACTAAAGCTGATCTCTTGACCTCCTATATGGGAGAGTCGCTACATGCCATTTGAGCATAAGGTGTTTGGCAACTTTACATGTTCTAATCTTATGGTCACATATACGATTAGTAGCAATAATGATTTTTTTATCAATTTTTTTTTTTTTTGTGATTGGAGTTGAAGAAATTGATTTCTTATTATATTAGAAAAATTGTTCAATAATTTGTGAATTTCTAACCCTAATTCGCACTTTATAAATAGAATTATAACTATATATTGAGAACTTTCAAATTTCAATATATAGAGTCCAATTATATATAACTTGACTTTAAATTAGTCAAATTTCAATGTGACTAGCAACCAGAATAATAACAGATTATTTTGTGCTATGGTGAGATTTCACGTCTATCATTGATATGGTGAGATTTCACGTCTATTATTGATATGGTGCGATTTCACGTCTATCGATACATACAACCCTAGCTAGCAATTCTCTGAGTCAATTTGATGAATATAATTGATGAAGCTAGCTAGTTAGTTGTAGCCAACTATCCATAAACAGTAAAATAATGGAAAGATGAAAAAGAAAAGTTGAAATGCATGCAGGATTAGATTGATCGAGATCTATGGTCTCTGTGTCCTTTACCTTGTAGACAAATGCTTTGGGATGGAGAAAGAAAAATAGTGCAGTCATGTTGAGTTGGTCAGATCAAACTCAATTTCTTCACCACCATGGTGGGTGTTGTCCCTGTCCCCCACCATACCATGCACATAATATAATCTTCTAGGGTTTTAGCAAAACTCCATCCCCAAGAAGCCAATAAGAAGATGGTTATTTCATGTGGAAACAATTACCATAATTATTGATCTACCTTCTTGCATGGAGGGATATGATATGATATATATAAAGATATGTGAAGAGTCATGCAAGATCAGGATCCAATGTTGTTGATAAGAGTTTTCAAGAAGACGAGGGGGTCCGTCCATGCATTTCATATATGCTATTGAAACATTTTAGCAGGTAGCAAATGTCAAGTACCAAGAGAAAGAATATGATGCTGTTATCTCTAATCTATTGATTAGAAGGAGATTTTTCAGCTAGTGGTTCAAATAATATATCAAATTTAAGTGTATATATTTATTTGTGAAGAAATATATATAATGTGACATACATGATTAACGGTGTTGACACTTTTAGTGGTTTAACTGAAAGAGTATAATACTATTAGCCTGATATATTGGTTAGAATGAGATTTTTTATTAGCTAGTGGTTCAAGTAATATCAAATTCAAGTGTGCGGGTGTGTGTGTGTGTGAGGGAGAGAGAGAGATAATGGTTTTGACATTTTTAGTGGTTCAGCTGAAAGAATATAATACTATTAGCATGATATATTGATTATTAGAAGGAGATTTTTCGGATAGCGGGTCAAGTAATATCAAATCCAAGTGTATAGTATTGATCCGTGAAGAAATTAAATATAATGTGACATACATGATGATGGTGTTGTCCTTTTAGTGGTTTAGCGGGAAATGATATGATACTGTTAGTTAGAAGGAGAGAGTCCCTTCATCCTTCAGCGAAAAAGCAACGTCACATGAAACGATCTTTCGCGGATGCAGTTGCAGACAGTAACATTACAAATAACAGAGATTCTTTGCGTGTAGATGCCAATGAGTGGGCTTTTGAGGACATTGATGTGGAGTCGGATTCAGAATTGGAGAGCAATGTTATGGCTGATGGTCGACCAAGAGTTGTCTTCTCCAAGGAATTACGTAAGGAACTCTGCAGTGCATGGAAGATGGCCCTAATCATCAAATACTTGGGGAAGAACATACATGTTAATGTACTAAATCAACGCTTGCCTACTATGTGGAACCTTCAGGGAAAGATGACCTTGATCGACATCGGGTATGGGTGCTTTGTAGCCCGGTTTGACAATAAAATTGATTATCTCCACGTTCTCTTGGATGGCCCGTGGAAAATCTTTGACAATTACCTCGTCACGCAACGCTGGGAACCGGAGTTCCGACCTCGAACAGCCAAGTTCTCGAAAATGGCGGTCTGGGTGAGACTTCCCGAGTTGCCTATGGAGTATTTTCGGGATGACACTATCCGAGCCATTCTGGAGAACGTAGGGAAACCTCTCAAGCTTGACCGAACAACAACTGTTGCAGCGAAAGGGCGTTTTGCTAGGGCTGCGGTCGAAATTGATCTGAACAAGCCTCTGGTCTCGGATGTTATGGTGATGAACTCTGAACAACTCGTGGAGTATGAGGGTTTACACGTTGTTTGCTTCAAATGTGGCGTGGTTGGGCATAGGGAACAAGTTTGCCCGGAGAATACCCAATGCGGAGTTGAAGAACCAGTTATGGATCAGAATACTGAATCCGTTCCTGAAACTGGTGGCGACCATCACCCCAGTCCGATGACACATGTTGCTTCTGCCCAATATAAACCTAGATACGGAAGCTGGATGCTTGTCACAAGAAAACCAAAGCCGACAACCGAGAATTCTTTCTCTCGCCCTAGCGGTCGAGACAACACCGCGAACCATGGTAGTTTCCCCCGTCATAACAGGAAAGACGACAACGTCGTTCAGACCCAGGGCAACAACCCACGCAATACCAGAAAAGAGAAGAACGTCTCCGCAAATCAGAACAATAATCCTCGCCATGCAAGAAAAGACAAGAATGTCACCGTTAATCAGGACAACCAGTTTGGCGTTCTTACAGACCTGAACGAACATGATGAACAGCCCACGGAGACTTTCGTCACTGACAAAAACGGAGCCAAGTCGGGTTCAAGATCGGCGACCAAAGGTAAGGCCCCGACGTCTCGTTCCACTCCTCCTAATGCCGGTCGACCACCGCAGTCGTCCACCGGCACGGCCCCTCATGAGGCCACGCCCTCATCCAACTTGGGATCGAGAGGCCGGGGGGGTAGGACTGGTGCTAGTCGTGGAAGGGGTAGAGGTAATGGTAGAGGCCATTCGGCCATCTCTGGTGTTAATGTTGTTGGAACGGCTGTTGCCATTGGGAACATGCAGACCGGTGCGTTGGGTGTTTTTCAGTTTGGGGGCAGTCAACCTCTGACTAATGGGGTGGCAGGGATGAATCCCAGCCAGTTTGCTTTGGGATCCACGTCTCGTGTTACGCCTGGGGAAGGCGGTGACCAAACTTCCTCCGATCCCGTCGGTTTGTCATGAAGATCATCTCCTGGAATTGCAGAGGCATTGTCAACGGACGTGTCAGGAAGCATGTCAAGCAGCTTCTACACACGTCTAAAGCTGATGCTTTTTGCTTACTTGAGCTCCGGTCCTCCAGGGCGGAGAAAATGATCGGCTTAGCGTATAATATGGGTTATACTAATCATTTTTTGGTTGACCCCATCGGTTTTGCGGGTGGGCTTCTGCTTTGTTGGAAGCAAGGCCAGATTGATCTCGAGGTGATCAATCATAACTCCCAGGCTATCCACACTAGGATATGCCGGAGGCCTGATAGTTGTTTTATTACTTTTGCTTACATCAGACCTAACCCTCTTGCCAAGTGTAGGTTCTGGGATTACTGTAAATCCCTCTCGACTACTAGTCAAGGTCCTTGGATGGTCCTTGGCGATTTTAATGACATTGCAGGTAATGATGAGCAGTGGGGGAGTGCTACTACCAATTCCAATCAACACCAAAGGTTTATTGATGCCTACGGGGATTGTAACCTTATGGACCCGGGAGCGGTGGGTGCTAAGTTCACTTGGCATCGTGTGGTGGGGACTAGAGTGGTGCAAATGAGAAGGCTGGATAGGCTGCTTTGGAATGTGGAGGCCCAACTAGCATTTCCGGAAGCGAAAGTGGTGGTGCTACCACGACTCTATTCGGATCACAATCCCATCATGTTTAATGAAGAAGCTGGACAACCGCCGGTCAGAAGTGTGAGACCGATTCGGTTTGAAGCAGCTTGGCTGAATCGCGACGACTACAAGTTTATTTGGAGAAACGCGGCAAGCGATGCGACTCGGCCTATAGAGGATATCATATCACGAGTTACACGTCATAGTATCAGCTGGAATCGCAATGTGTTTGGTAACATCTTTAAAAGAAAACAGAAGTTGGTGAATTCCATTCAGATGATTCAAAATAGGGCTGATTTTGTCTCTTCCAGAGTGCTTCAAAACCAAGAGAAACAACTCATTGCAAACCTAAATGAGGTTTTAGACCAAGAAGAAGCATTTTGGTTTCAAAAATCTAGAATGGACTGGGTCAAAGATGGTGACCGGAACACCAGATTCTACCATAATGCAGCCATGATTAGAAGAAACAAAAACCGGATCAGATTCCTAAAAATCAATGGGGCCTGGACTGACAATCATATCTCTCTTAGTAATCACATTACTGACTTCTTTACCTCTCTTTTTTGCAGAGTGGACACACATGGATCGAGCAGCTTAGCACCGGTGGCATGGGGTAACACGTTAACTCCCATACAGGCCGCGGATCTGATTCGACAATCCCCTCTCGAAGAAGTTCGAAAAGCTGTCTTTGGTATGAAGAAATACGGGAGCCCGGGACCTGATGGCATACCAGCGGTCTTCTACCAACATTTTTGGGGAAATGTGGGTCCTTCTCTGACAAATATGGTCAATCAAGCGTTAGAAATGGGAGTGGTCAACACCACTTTGCTGAAGGCGTTTGTGACCCTTATCCCCAAGAAGGACGTCCCAGAGACAGCAGCCGACTTTAGACCCATCACTCTTTTAAATGTGGCGTTCAAGGTGATTTCGAAAGTCCTCGTCAACAGACTACGGCCGCTCATGTGCAAGCTCATTGGTCCTCACCAGAATAGCTTCCTTCCGGGCCGATCCACCATGGACAATGTGATTTTGACCCAAGAAGTGGTTCATACCATGAATGCCAAGAAAGGTAAGAAAGGCTTTATGATAGTCAAAGTTGACCTTCATAAAGCCTATGATAGTGTCTCCTGGTCTTTTCTGGAGGACACTTTAGTCGCCTTCGGGTTCCCAACCCCTATTATTGATCTCCTGCTTTTCGCGCTCAGGGAAAGCGAGATCTCCATCCTTTGGAATGGAGGTCGCCTCGCTCCCTTTAGACCGGGACGTGGGCTTAGACAGGGAGATCCTTTGGCTCCGTACCTCTTTAATCTTGTTATGGAACGTCTTGCTTATGACATTCAAAGTAAAGTGATTGCAGGGGTGTGGAAACCAATTAAGATCTCGAGAGGAGGGCAAGGCATTTCCCATCTTTTCTTTGCAGATGATCTTATGCTGTTCGGAGAAGCTACGGAACACCAAGCGAGAATCATGACGGACTGTCTTAAGGCCTTTAGTGCAGCTTCAGGTCTCACTATCAATCTAGCTAAATCCACTACTTTCTGTTCTCCTAACACTAATGCAGGAATCAGGAACAAGATCAAAGACATGATGAGCATACCGGTGGTCACCAGTATGGGATCTTACCTTGGAATGCCCATTCTTCAAAAACGGGTCTCCCGCCACACGTTCTCTTCGGTGATCGACAAAATGCGTAAGAAACTGTCATCTTGGAAAGCGAGCTCCCTAAGTATGGCAGGTAGACGGATTCTGGTTCAGTCTTCTCTTGCATCGGTCCCTACTTATACCATGCAATCGTTGGCGCTCCCTGTCAGTACCTGCAATGAAATTGATAAGGTCTGCAGAAACTTTCTCTGGGGACACACAGATAGCTCAAAAAAGATTCACACGGTAAATTGGTCGGAAATCTGCAAACCTAAAGAGGTAGGTGGGTTGGGTCTTAGAAAGGCTCGTGACTTTAATTTAGCCTTTCTAACCAAGATGGCCTGGCAAATGTTCACGAATCAAGACAAACTTTGGGTCAAAATCATGCGCGAGAAATATGTGAAACATGGAGATTTCCTCCATACATCAACTAGTGCCAATAGTTCGTGGGGATGGCGGAGTATTCTTAAAGGTAGGAATGTCCTCACCAATGGCCTGAAATGGAAAGTTGGGGATGGCTCCAACATCAATTTCTGGAAGGACTGGTGGATCGGGGAAGCGCCACTTGACTCCTCCATCAACGAAAGTCACTCGACTGCCCCAAGTAACATTAGTGTGAGCTCGTTCATTACACCGCACCGAACTTGGGACGTCACGGCCCTTAGTAGCTGCCTTCCCTCAGCAATGGTAAACGTTATAAGAGCAGTTCCTCTACCTACTGCTCCGAATCAGGTAGACTCGATCACCTGGCCTTTTTCTAACTCAGGTCAAGTTTCGGTCTCTTCGGCGTTTGCTTTTGTTTCAGGTCACAGTGAAATAGAAGATTCTTTTGGCTGGATCTGGAAGGTTCCTGCGGTGGAGCGGGTGAAGCTTTACCTCTGGAAGATCATGGCGAATGGACTCCTGACCAATTCCGAGCGGCAGCGACGAGGTCTCACTGGTGTCGCTGCTTGCCCACGATGCGGAGCGGAAGATGAGACCATGGATCACCTATTTCGGCGTTGTGACTTCGCAAACCAGTGTTGGGAGTTGACTACACCACCGAGACAGTTCTCCTCTAGCTTTCATCTACCTCTTTCGACATGGTTGGAGATCTTCTGTACTAGCGTGCAACAGCATAATCAGGATGGGCACTGGAAGATCCTCTTCCCCTACATCCTGTGGTACATTTGGAAAGCAAGAAACAATCTGGTCTTTAACAACATTCTCTCGTCGGCAGAAGACACGGTGAGAAAAGCAGCATCAGATGCAGTAGAGGCGCGCAGAATCCTTATGAAACGGACATGCCCTCTTCATGCAGTGCAACACTGGGTTGTTTGGACTCCGCCGCAGCCTGGATACATCAAGTTGAACACCGACGGAGCACAGAAAGTAAACTCGGGCTTAGCCAGCGCAGGTGGTCTAATCAGAGACAGCACTGGGAATTGGTTAGTGGGATTCACTGTAAACATTGGCACTACAACGAGCTTCAAAGCGGAGTTATGGGGATTTCGTGAAGGTCTAATCATCGCCAAGAACCGCGGTTTCTCGCACATTATTGCAGAATCAGACTCTGAAGCAATGATTAAAGTACTGGGCAATGACGACGTTGACAATCGTTTTGATCACACGCTAGTGGCGGATTGCAAGGCACTTCTCCGACAGTTCCAGGTCTCCAAGATTAGCCACGTTTTCCGTGAAGGAAACAAGTGTGCCGACTTCCTGGCGAATATGGGACAGGTGTCAATCTGGGGTACATCTCTGCTTGATCAACCTCCAGACGGACTTCAGGAGTTGCTAGAACAGGACAAGAGAGGCATCGCTACAAGTCGTAGGCGTTAGTTTTCGGGGGCCCAGGGCCCCCTTCCCCCACCAAAAAAAAAAAAAATGCGATCGACATTCTTATGTTCAACATTCCATCTTAATAAATCAAACGAATTTTAATGTAAACATTTCACCTAATAATAATAATAATAATAATAATAATAATAATAATAATATATTATTATTATTATTATTATTATTATTATTATTATTATTATTGAGAGGGGTGAGTTAGGGGGCGAGGGTCAATCACTATAGGTTTGGATAGTATTGATGTGAAGACACTAGTGTTTTATCGTACAATAATTTCTATTTGTCAAATGAATATGTCCTCCTGGCAAGGAAATCTTGTGTCATTAATTTTAGAAAACAAAAAGTGCAATCTTGTGAGGAAAGCTGACAACCTTAATCAACAAATTTATATACTTAAACATCAATACATGCATCATTATATTATTTATTTATATTTTAGCTTCTTTTCTTTTCTTTTTGGTCGGAAACTGCTCATCATTTGGAACAATTTTAAAGTATAGACCAATGGCAAGTGTTAATCGACGCTATCTCCTCCATTCCAACCAATTATTACATCTCTTTTTTTGCTACTTAATTTATACTTTCTTGACTTTGAGAAAAAGGCTCCCATAAATTAACCAAAGAATAATCTTTGTTTAATTATCTCATCAAAATGAACAATGTTATTAGTTGTACTTAATTTTGTTAACAATTTTTTTTTTATTAATACGTAATATTTTATTTATTTACTTTATAATGAATTAACTTGTTGAGTATTCAATCCATTGAATATGGCCCATCAAGTTTGGCCTGGCAACATGTGACACTTGGTTTATAATGATCTAATCCATGCTGGTGTACTGAATGTATATTATTTGATAGTATACAAAATAATATACTTTCAGTACAATACGACCAAATTGAGGTTTAGCATCTAAAGACTCATGGGCTATTATCATGCCTAGCCAACATACAACCTAACTTTGTTAGTTTGTGACTTCAGTCTATAACTTTAACCACTTATTTATTATCACATCAATTCGGTAGGGTAAATTGACAAATTATATAATTAGACATTTTTTTTTTGCTATAAATAACACTTTACAAGTTTGCAGGTCGAGGGGACTTTTGACAACTAGACAATAACTCAAATCGAGTTGACCCCAACCAACCTCTTTTATGACAACACTATCCTTATATTTAGCTATCTCTAGAGATTTAGTTTTGTAATTACATCCTTGTAATTTAGTTACTTGGCTAATAATAATGCTAAGATACCTCTTATATATCTCTTCCACTTACGTGGTGATAATTGCCACCATTCACTTTATATTACTTAACTAGTTACAAACATATATGTATAATGTGATAGAAAAATACTCACTAAATAGAAATAAAAGTGAAATTATATAATCAAAATAAATATAGATGTATATGAATGAATCTATAAAAGAAGTTCTAGAAGTATAAAGAGAAAAAAATATAATAGATCAGATTGAAATAATCAAAACATTATTGATAAAGAAAGAAATATAAAATTGGGAAAAAAAATTATAAGTGTAGAAGAAAATAAGCTTTATATTATTATACTCCGTATTTATTAGTGTTAACAACTTATGAAAGGAAAAAGAAGAAGAAGAATTAAAACAAAATTGAAAAAGTAAAAAATTGTGAGTGTAAAAAAGAAAATATATACAATATTTAAGTTAACACAATATAAGATTACACCAACACATTTTTTGTATATATCTTTTTAAAATCTTACCATAAATGACTTGTATATAATTTTAACATAAGATGTTGCATAACATTGATCTAGGACATTGGGCTCACTAACACAAGTAGTTAATGAATATGAACTTGTTATGATAGTAAGGGCTCATTTACTTCATTTCTTTAATTTTTAAATTTTGGTTGAAATTTCATGTTCTTATTGGATTCTTTTTTGTTCTTCTTCCCTTTTTAGTTTGAAAAAAAAAAAAAAAAAAAAAAAAAAAGCTTCAAAGTTCTAATATTTTTTTTTAAAATTGTGATTACGTTTTGGTTATATATCAACTGAATTGAGAAAAATAAAAATAAAACAAAAGTATGTGACAACTAAACTAATTCATTTTATACGAAATTATTGTAAAAACTAGTATATACACAAGTAGTAAATAAAATAAGTTGAAGAAGATGTTAGATGTGAACATACTGAACGTACTACTGGTAAATTCTTTGCTTGGACTTATAAAAGCTAGACACAATTTGAACAAACCATATGCTGGTGGCACCAACCGTTACAAGTTTGTGTAAATCAGATGATAACAGAAATTTGTTTGAACAAGAAATGTGTCATGTTAGGGTAGACACAGCCCCCATTGCACTCCCCAATTAGGCATAGGAGTAAGACAAGGGCCTGATTTCCCTCTCTTCCTCCATGCCCAAATCAAGAAATATCATCTCAATCATATCCTCTATATATCCATGGACCATGATGGCAATTCACAAATAACAAGACTCAAAGTTACCACTTTTTACCTTTTATTATTGCATTTTACTTTAAATATAAATAACAATAATAAAATATTAGCGATGACACGCATTTGTTATCGGTAAATTATTGTGTGAACCATGATCCACATAGATGCGTGTACTATGAAAATATAATGTACATTTTTAATATATACTTTCAGTACTTAAATAATGCACTTTTAGTATATTAAAAATGTACTTTATGTTTTCAAAAAAAAAAAAGTACTTTATATATATGGCCTACATGACTACATAGTTGTGTGGATCATGATCCATGTAATAATGATTGTTTCTTATTTTTGTGAGCATAAATATAATATGTGCAGTCCAACTATCAGCATAGGCTTTTAGTTGAGATGAAGCACATGCTTTAATTTGGTATCAAAGCCATGCAAAAGATCATGGGTTCGAATCTCCGCGTCACGTTGAGGGGGCGTGCGTATAAATATAATATGTGCAGTCCAACTATCAGCTTATGCTTTAATTATTTTATGTGTCAATAATTTTTTATTGTTGTAATATACACCTCTAATTCTTCAAAATACAGTTTAATAGTTTTGTTACTTCGGGATTAAAACTATAACTCTTTTGAAGAATTAGGGGTGTATATTGGTAAAAAGTTATATATAGACTAAAACAACTAGTAAGGTTGGTTTTCAAAAAAAAAAAAAAAAAACTAGTAAGGTTCAATCTTCCCAATTTATATTAATTATTAATGAAGTTTGAAAAAAAAAAAACAATGTTATTATTCATGAGAGATTTACACAAGCTAAATTAAATTGAGGAAGGATAATTCGATTGTCTTGTTTGGATACAGAAGTAGGAATAAACTCTAGTCAAAGTGAGTGAGTATATAGTCTACTTATTAAAATTACAACACTTAAAATATCAATTATTTAACAAATATTTTCGATACAATCAACAAATTATGCACTATAATAACTAATCACGTACAATATTACAATATCTTAAAGAATAAAATATCAACTACCAGATGTATAAAAACTAATATATAACTAACTCACTAAGATTGGTTTCGGTAATATATATATACACACTTCTCAATCTTTTTTTTTTTTTTTTTTTTAAACACTCAATTACAATGTAGTATATTTTTTATACCTTCTCAACCTATTTAAGCCCAAATGATCAATGCCCCCACCATTGAGATTCGATCCACCCATTAACAATTTTAATTAATTAAAGTAAAAAAAAAATCCTATTGTAAACTTAAATTTTGACATTTAATTTGTTTTTGACTTTTTGGAATCTTAACTACTATTTTTGTTTAAAGATAAAAATCTCAAAGTAAATCTCATGGAATTTGTTTAAATTATTTTCATACTAATCAAGTGGTTGACATAGATTGTTTACACAATATTAGTAAATAATTTGAATGTAAAAGATGTTGAGCCTCTTTAAATTACACATCAAATATTCGCTTGAAAATACTTTCCAAAACAATATCGTAACATTCATAATTAATTTTGAAAGTTAATTTTTAAAGTGAATTTATTTTTAAAAAAATCGAAGGATATATGATATTTAGAAAAGTATAATAATAATTACTCCGTATTATTTGACTAAAAGTTATCATATCTTTGGTATATCCTTCGAATGAAAATATAATACTATACCATAAAAATATTGACAAAGTTGTCAATTAACATATCGACTAATTCGATTTTATATTAACTATATCTTTTTATAAAAGTATCAAATATTCGTGTTATACTATTACTTGCATATCTTGATCAATATGGTTTTACATTAATTACTTTAGATTTTTTATATGGCCTGGCGATTATTTTGGTGTGGTTTTTTAATATTTAAAATTTATTTATCAATATAAAAAGTTAATTCGATATGTAGCTAAACTAACTCCTGAAAACAATAAAATTGACAAAAATAAGTGAATGGAGGGAGCACTAATTTCACATAATAATGTAGTGTGATATAATGATTCAAGAAGGATATTAATTTTTAGCTTCAATGATTGGACCACCAACCTAATCAAATAAGAAAAATAATACGAGAAAATGTGTAGAAAGCGATACTCCCCCTACACTAAACAACAGAAAGAAAGATTTAATTAGTATAAACATGTGATAAAAGTATTACACCCTAAACAAGTATAAATATTTTTTGAAAATAAATCATACTTCATTTGCCTCATTTTATGTGTATGGTTCAATTAACGAAGTTTGATTAGCATTATTTTAATTTAATTTATCATAATATTAAGTTTAGTATTAGTATATAAAATTTATATATTTAGAAACTAAATTAAAAGTATTATTCGACATTATTTCAAAAAAAAAAGTATTATTCAATACAACTATTAAATTTAATAATTATTAAAAATACTAAAAGATAAACAGAAGAAAACATAATTGATTTGACTAATGATAGTAAATATGAAATAAAATGAGCAAAGATAATTAAAATTTAATATTATATATAAATTTAACATTTTTCTTTATGGGCTTCAGCAAATTGAGAAAGTAGTTATAAACAAATACTACATTGTAATAGAGTCAGCATTACTCAGTAAGTTGAGAAAGTAGTTATAAACAGATACTACTTTATAACAAAGTATAATATATACTCAAACAAAAATATTTTTATTGAAAAAGAAAAAGAAAATACAAAAGAGACGTTGTTAAAAGGCAAGAATTATGAACATAAATATGAGCGTAAATAATGACGTGTCAACTTTAAAATTAGACCGCCGCTCCTAAATATTTCTTTTCGAACAAATAAATAGAAAAAGAACTCGCGGTACTTTTAAAATCCAATAAAAAAAATAAAAATATTTTTATTTCGCAAAAGAGGAAAAAGAAAAAGAAAAAAAAAAAAAGAAAAAGCAAAAAACTCCACTCTTCGCTCTCTCTCTCTGCATCGTTAATAAATTCAGACCTTCACTTCATCGTTCTCTCTCTTCCAGTCGATTTCCCATATTTCTCTACCTTCTATTGCTTCTATATCTATTTATATAAGACTTTTGTGTGCATATAAACAAAAGATAATATTATTGTTTCAGGAAATAGATTAGGGTTTTGATTCACACACTTCACAGGTACGTCTCGTGCTTCATCAGCATTCAATTCTGTAAATTTTCAATTTTGACCTAGATTTTTTTCTCTGTTAATTTCTCTGTTTTTTCCAATTTCACGGTGTAATTCACCTTTTTCATGGATCTTATTTGTGTTGATTTTATGGATTTTTTTTTTCAATTTTAATTTGTGGATAATTTGATTGTATTGATGAAATTTAGGTTTACTGTTTACTTTTTATTTAATTTGATCAGGTGATGTGTCCAACGAGTGATTCGATTGTATCGAAAAAGCACCGCTTCTCTCGTAATTTGATGATATTTGATGATGCTAAATTATGTTTAGGTTTACAGTTAGCTTTAGGTTTTTCCCTTTATTTCTTTTTTATTTTCTTAATCAATGGAGTTACGTGTGAAAAATCTCCATCTCAGTAATGGAGGAATGTGAATTCTTCTGTAGTTAAGGTAGTCTATTTTTAGGTTCATTTAGTGGTGGTGATGTTTGTTGAGTGTTAGGTTTCGGGATAGTCGATTTAAGAAATGGCAGATGTTCAGCAACAGCTTCAACAGAAGCCCGAGAGCACGGCTGGTAATGCACGTGCTGAATTTGAGAGGGGGCTCGAGGAGCTGATGCGTGGTCATTTGGATGAATGTATGTCATATGCGTCATGCAGTTCTGCTAGGAACACCGAGGATGATGATGATGAGGGTGAGCAACTTGTCAGGAGGAGGAGGAGGTCCGACTTAGAAGGTGATGATCTGGCTGAGTCATCTGCAGCCAGGAGGCGCCACTCGCGGATTTTAAGCAGGTGGGCTGCTAGGCAAGCACAGGAGATGATAACAACAATGGAAAGGAGAAATCGTGAGTCAGAGTTGATGGCACTTGCTGGCTTGCACACAGTTTCCATGCTTGATTCATCATTCTTGAGAGAATCACAGTCTCCTACTTCAAGGCACCAGGGTGATGTTGAGAGAATAAGCAGTCAGGCATCAAGCATCCTTCGAATGTGGCGGGATTTGGAGGATGAGCATGGCTTGAACCGTGCCCGAGAGAGAGTGAGGGGAAGACTAACACAGCAAAGGAGTGTGGATTCTAATACAAATGTCTCCAGTGTAAACATGTCTGAAAGCAGAGGAAGTGATAATCAGGGTAGTTTGGGGGATGCTAGTGAGAGTGAGAATGACTATGGAAATTGGACTCATGATCCTATTAGACAACAAAATGAAAGTAGGGAGCATAACAATTCTAGCCGGGAACAATCTCCTGATCTAGGTGAAGTTGAGAGGGAGAGAGTGAGGCAAATTGTACGGGGATGGATGGAAAGTGGTATCACTGACCCATCATCTAATGTTGCCCAGAGGAATGGTGTTCAAAGAGGGGAATGGCTTGGGGAAACTGAGCGTGAAAGGGTTAGGATTGTGAGGGAGTGGGTGCAAATGACCAGTCAACAGAGAGGATCACGTGGTGGCCGTCGGGAAGAACAACACAATGGACTTGGTGCTCAAGTTGATCGGGTTCGCGAAGGGTCTGTTATTGACCATGAGGAAGGTCAGCCAGAGCATATTCGCAGGGACATGTTGAGACTGCGCGGAAGACAGGCTCTAATAGATTTACTTGTGAGGATTGAGAGGGAAAGGCAGAGGGAATTACAAGGACTGTTGGAGCACCGTGCTGTATCGGACTTTGCTCACCGCAATCGCATTCAGGTTAGTTTGATATCATTTATGCTTGTGTTCTCATCTAGATGTCTCTGTCTGCTTTGGGATGGTACTTGGCCTTCTGAGTAATTTATCTGATTTTTCACATGCTTGCCTTTAATACTTTCTTTTCTTGGAAGTTGGCTCCAGTTTTTGTTGCTAGAGCTATGCCAATGATATTTTGGATGTCAATACTGGTATTGGATATTTTAGCCGCTGCACCTGATTTGTTATTTGACATGCAATGATGAGAGAAGCAGCATTCTTTCTTTGCCCTTTTGTGTTATTGGCAGGGCTATCCCGTTACAATATTAAGACTTCCACATCCCCTAAAATAGTGTTTCCATTTAGTTCAGTTCTTTTGCAAAGTTAAAGCTTGAGAATGTCTTTTGCAGCACTCTCACTTTTTTTGTCTTACAGATATCATTATGATTTTAAATATACTTCTTATTTTATTTTATTTTATTTTCCAGTCATTACTCAGAGGTAGATTCTTGCGGAATGAAAGGCCTGTTGAGGAGGAGAGACAACCTTCAGTGGCAGCTAGTGAACTCATTCAACTAAGGCAACGTCACACTGTTTCTGGATTAAGGTATTTGACAAGTCATTTTGCAATGCATCATATGCTCTGGTTCTACTTGTTTGCTTGTTGATATTTGTGCACATTGACCTTTGTTCTTTGTTTGGTTTTCCTTTCTTCCCCTCCCCCTGGTTTTGAAGTATTCTTTCATGTGATAGTTTTATCCCCTTAAAAAAATGATTTTTTAAAATATTACCATCTGAAGGATTAGATGATTTTTTTGCATGCTTGCTATGCCAATTATTCAATTACCTGAAAAGTTCTCATATTCAATTATCATTTGATTTAAGAAGAGTTACTGAGTTTGTCTCAAAATTTACCTGCTGGAACATGTGATGGTTTAGGATGTATGGGTTATGATTATGTAAAATTTTGACTATAGCTTTGCCTGTCATGCATGTGAATTCATTTTCTGGATAATTTTGTTACCCGGATTTCTTTTTATTTTTGTACTAAATCAAGTTGGTCAACTTTCATCTCAAGCAGGGATGGATTCCGCTCCAGGTTAGAAACCATAGTTCGTGGTCAAGTAAGCAGCCACTTTGAATCTTCATCTCACAATACGAACAATGATTCTAGAAATAACGAGACTCATGCAAATGCTTCACAGGAGGTTCAAAATGAAAATCTTGAGCAGCCACAGATGAGGGATCAGGAAGGTAACGCTCATCAGTTGCTTGAACACAGAGAAAGCTTCAATGTTAGCACAGCTGATCAAAGTACGAGTCAGCAGATCCCTCACAATCAGGGAACAGATCGGGTAGTGCCGGTTGCTGAAGCTGAGGCAGGAAATCAAGGGAATTCAACTTCTGATGAAACTGCTGAAAACACAAGTAGAAACTGGCAAGTTAATTCAGTAACTACTCGGCCCCTTGAAACAGCAGGGGATGCAGTTACAGATGAACAACCTGTGCGTGAAACTGAAGAAGTTTGGCGTGAGGATGGTTCACGAGAAGCCGTGGAGAATTGGTCAGTGGGGCCTTCTGATCCGCCTAGAATGCGGCGATCTGTTCCAGCTCGGAGATTTAATAGATTTCACCCCCCTGAGGATGATAATGTGTACAGCATGGAACTCCGGGAACTTCTAAGCAGGTAAAAAAAAGTCTTTTTATTTGATAGCTTAGTTTTCACTCTATGGTTCTGAATATTTCTATTCTCTATAGTATTTGTTGAAATTTCTGTTTATTGCAGGAGGAGTGTTTCCAATCTTCTTCGAAGTGGCTTCCGGGAGAGTTTGGATCAATTAATTCAATCATACGTAGAAAGGCAAAGCCGTGCGCCCATTGACTGGGATCTGCATAGAAACTTGCCTATCCCCACATCACCGGATAGGGATCAGGATCAGCAGAATGATGAACAAAATGAGGATCAGCGTGATGGTGTTGTCAGACCTTCACTTGTACTGCCGTCTCCTCCAGTGCCTCCACCACAACCACTTTGGCATCAGGATTTGCATCACTCCGGCTGGTCTCGTCATAGTGTCCATCGCTCTGAACTAGTAAGCTCACATGTCAGCCTTTCAGCACTATATTCTGTTATATAAATAAGTGATGTACTGATGCTCTGTATGTGTTGTATCTTAATAGGTCGCTTAGTTATCTCCTCTTTCTTCTAAAGTGCTTAAGTTTGATATTATGGCCTGCTAGTACTAGCGAACTATTGATATCTATGCATTTCATTTGCTAGTTTGAATTGATGACCATATGCATTCTTTTATGGAGCAGGAGTGGGAGATGATAAACGATCTGAGAACAGACATGGCCAGATTACAGCAAGGTATGAACCATATGCAGAGGATGCTGGAAGCCTGCATGGATATGCAGCTGGAGTTACAGCGCTCTGTCAAGCAGGAAGTTTCAGCAGCTTTGAATCGATCAGCTGGTCAAGGTTTGTCTCCCATTTCATGTGCAGTGTAATTGATAAAATGAAATGTTAGTGCTGTTCTTGAGCAGCAAACTCTCACCCTACTATGTGTTTCAATTGGGTTAGCTGACTCAAATATGTTGTCAGGGGTTGCAGAGACATCCGTGGATGGGTCTAAATGGGGCCACGTGAGTAAGGGTACCTGCTGTGTTTGTTGTGATAACCAAATCGATTCCCTGCTGTACAGGTATCTTACCCAGCTTAGCATGATGCCTTGAAAGACAAAAAAGAAAAAATATTTTGCTTGTATTTGAGTTAACGAGGGGAGGAACTGATTATTTTGTGATTTGTAGATGCGGACACATGTGCACCTGTTCAAAATGTGCAAATGAATTGGTCCGAACCGGAGGGAAGTGTCCACTGTGCCGGGCACCCATTGTTGAGGTGATCCGAGCTTACTCCATACTGTAGAGAGTGATGACTGAAAACCAAAAATATATATATTATAAGTTGATAAGAATGTTAAGGGTGGGGAGTAACGAGAGTCAGTGTTATCTTATATATTCACTGCTATGGTGTGCTCCTCAGAATGTAGTGTAGAGTATTTACTTTGCCGATGTTCTTCTGATTATTTGCAGAATGCTTTGCATTTGTATAGTTGGAAAAACAAGTGGCCCCTTTTGCTTCCTAATTCGTTCGTAAATAAAAGATCAATTCTTTGTCATTGTTTGAAATATGTGTGTTATTAATAATCCTTCATTCTTTTGGTACTTTGATTGGAGATTTCGCAGAATTCAGTATTACAATGGATTTTAATCAAAGTTAAATATAATTATTTTGAAAATAAATCAAACAGTAAAATACTACTTCTTGATTCTCGGTCAAACACTAAAATAAAAAAAATGTTTTCGAAAAATGTCACTTTTTAAAAAAATGATTTTCTAGAAAATATTTTTGTAATTTCTAAATGATCCTAAGTGAGTTTTTTACTCGGTTGATTAGATTTGAAAATGAGATTTTAAACACATTTAGGTGCTTTTTGTTCAACATTTTTTTGAGCATGGTAATGTTATATAATAATTGTTATGTCGCAAATGGACTATGGTCTAAAACTACGAAAGCACTGCTTTTATTGGTGTAATTTTTATCGCAATTAAAAACAACATTAGTACATAGTTCATAAAATCTCTCTTTGTCCAATTTTACCTGTTATATTTATTATTCATTGGTCAAATAATTATTTTTTTAAAAAAAAATATTGATCTTTTGTGTTTAAAGTATTTTTAATAGGCTTCAGTCAAACATCGTTAACTAGAGTAATAAACAAGAAATAAGACTACTTTGCCAATACAACAAGTTTATAAGCGGCATAAACACAATATTACAAATTTATAAATTAAACTCAATGCATTAGCTTTATATGGTATTGACATATTCAATTCGTGAACCTCTAGTATTAAATTTATTTAGCAAAAGTTCACATATTATGAATATAGAATAAAGTTAGAAATACTTGGACTAAATTTTGGCTACATCAATAGTTGAGATTTCATCACCTCATTTTTTAGCTTAGAACTCCTTCGATCTCTAGTCTATGTATATATAACAATAAATATAATGTGCCATCAAAACAGAACATATCTTTCAATTTATGAAAAAAAGAAAAATAATACGGAGTAATAATCAAAGTTTAGGCCGGAGCGGAGGGTTGGGAGGAAAGGTGAGTTTGGGCATTCATCTCAGCTTTGATAGCTGCAGCCAACTGGTCATAGGCTTCAGCCCAGGCTTCTTTCATCTCTTCGCTCCATTTCTCCCCCATTGCCTCTTCCACTGTTCTCAGTAGAGCTTCTTTCACAACCTACCACCATCATCATCTTAATTATTATATATATATATATATATATACTCATGATCAAATGAGTCCATCCTTATAGATATGGGCAAAGATGAGTAGATAGGTAGGTACCTGAAAGTGAGGTTCAATGACTCCCTTTTGAATATGAACGGCTCCCAGATGCTTCAGAGTTGTGCCACTAACCACAACTTCACCCTTCTCTCGTAGCTGAACCGCTGAATCACACGTCTGTCAAGTGTCAACCAACCAAACGCCATATATATCAAACTATTTACCTTTAATTTTTTTTTTTTGTGCATTGGGTATTTTATATGTTATACAAAAATTGGTATTTACAATTTTAACTTTTTATAGTATTAATTATTTTAGTATTATTGAATCAAATTTAATTTATGTATTAATACGTACAGTGGTAACATTTTAAAATGTATAAGGAAATTAATATGCTAAGTAAAATAATTGAATAATTAATTATACCGGAAATAAAATGGGATAGATAGAGAAATCAAATGAAACCAGATAAATTAAATGTACAACATTATCCAAAAATAAATGAAGATATATACATATATAGTTCCAATGAAGCTAGCTAGCTAGCTAATGCTTTCATCTGAATGCCACGTTCCTTATCAACAAAATTAATAATGGATTAGCTGACTGGGGAATGAGAGGTACGCACAACATTTCCGAAAATATCACTATCACTATCACTATATCTCTTTTATTATAGTTTAATTAGGATATATCTTTTCAATGCTCACTACTAAAAATTTTCTATAATATTATATTAAACTTACTATTTTTAGAAATAGCACCCCCGATAGTATTATTATTATTTGAAGAAAATATGATATTGTTGCAGGAAAATAAATAATTTAAGAAAGAGATGAATTGAACTAACTGACCAACTTGAAGACTATGATAGCATGGGATTTGAGCTTGGGATTGTTGTGAGGAACTTCATCACTGTCCTTCAGGAACGAGAACATATCCTTTGCCGCTGGTGCTATCTCCAGGATTCTATATATATATATATATATATATATATATATATGTTTATAGTCCAATTAAATAAATAAATAAATAATACTCGATCCGTAGAAAATAAATAAAAATGATGATACTATACTGACAGAGTGAAGAAACGAAGACTGAGTTGAGGAATGTTGTGCTTCATCTCTTGCCATGAATCCTTAACCAGAGCTTCTTGCTTCTCTGAGAACCCCATCTTTCCTCCCTCTTTATTATCTTCTTTTCTTTTTCTCTATCTCTCTCTCTTCTTCTTCTTTTTTTGTCTATTCTATATTTGTACTCAATCCTGAGGACAAACTAGACTTTTCCTCTCTTGTGTATATAAAATATAAAGCAAATTCCACTTTTAATCATCGACTATTGTGACATTGCTACATTTAGTCTTATTCTTTTAATTTTATCATATTACATCCATGACTCTGAACAATTTTTACTTTTAGTCATAGACTATTATGCATTACCACATTTAGTTCTATTCTTTTAATTTTACCATATTATATCCAAATTTCATATTTAATGAAAGTTTTCACATAATTAAGAATCTAATTCTGTAATTCATAACCGGAATTTGGATGCCAATGCATTTACACCACTCAACAATATTCACATTTTGGGTCATATATTTAAAGATCTTTAATTTATTTCACATTATTCCTATAAAGGGAGCAGTAAGCTATAACATATACTTCTGCTACATCTGCTGATGTACTAGGAAATGGCACATTTAAGGTAACAGCTGCAACTGAATCTAAGAACATCAACAACTATATATGGCCTAGCTAGGGGCACATCTACATACAACGGTATATATGTATATATATGTTGTATAGCACAAGAAGTTAGCAACAGCTTTGTTGCATCCAACATGCTACTCTTCGACTGGAAGTGCATCGAGGAACTGTATAATTGTAGCACGTTCCGTTTGAGTGAGGTCAGGATCATCGCCTGACAGCCTTTCCCGGATTGCAGCGCTTGTGCAATCAGTGTTAATGTCGACAACCTATAAATAAAGACGGTTAACAATAACAAGAAATTGACGTAGTTGAAAGGAATTATTATACTGCAAAGGCTGAAGTAATTAATCCTAATGCTTGTTAGAGAAAAACCATTTTTTGTTAATGGCAAGATATAGGTACAAATAGGATATGGGAAGAACAAGATATGCATCTTTTGATATAAGCATGCATCAATTATCTGTAATGGGAAATAAATCGAGCCTCACTTTCACGTAGTTGTTGACATGCCCATCTTTGTTCGGAGAAGTAATGGGCTCAAAGCTATTGCATACCCACTCACCATCAACGATGTACTTGTACTCGTAACTCCCTTCCTGTTTAAAAGAAGAAACCTTGTTTTTCAAAATATACTTTGTGAAACAATGGATTTCACCTGCTCTAACATATCAAAATGTTGGATTAGGTTAGAAACTCAACTGCAGAGGTGAAACTCTGTATATTCTTGGAGAGATTATGGTTTCCTATATTTTTTAAGCATCATCTATGTGGAAATATTTTTTTTTTTTTTGAGTGCTACTGACTCTATTACATTGTAGTATCTGTTCATCTATACTTTCTCAACCTGTTGAAGTACAAAGAGTCAATATCGCCTCCACTGAGGCGCGATCTATGTGGAAATAATAAGTTGCCCGAACTGCCTATAACTTCCCATATGAGGGCATCAAGGCTATATCGTGTCTGTTCAATATAATATACGCTCAGATGCATTAACCTCAATCTAACTATCTAAGAAATACGACCAACATTGAAACGTGGGTATATCTTTCCATGAAAAGCTCAGCAACATAATTCCATGAAAAGCTCAGCAGCATAAAGGGGAAGGTTGTAACTAGGAAAGTCATGTTAAAAGAAGGGTATACACTAGGAAGTTTAAAATGATTAGGGGGTTTCTGTGGACTTAAGGATGCTAAGGAGATAAAAATTAAGTCAAGAGGAATATTGACAATGAAAATATATTGAGCTTCTACCATAAGAAATAGAAAAATAGAATCCTTGATATATCACTATGTCAAACTGCATAACCAAAATAGCAGATATTTACACACCATTAATAATACTGAAGGAAAAAAACACTTTAATAAATATAAGCATCATTAATTATAATAGAAAATACTTTATACTTACTGGCAATTTCCTATGGAGAGTCCACGAACCTTGTTCTTCATCAAATCCCAGAGGTACTCTCTAAAAGAATTTCAAAAGGAGTATTTATAGCATTCTTGCTCAGTGTTTTTTTCTTTTTCCTTTTGATAGTTAAGATTCCGGATAAGAATGTAAATTACAATAAAAACCATAAATTTGTAGCAGTTGCAAAAATGTATTTCTATTTGAACATACTCATCCAAAGTCAATGTTCTATCCATCTTTAACATCAGACTGAACCCAGATTACTTATATTCATGTCACATCAAATGCTAAAAGAGACCACATCTTGAATAATGTTCTAATATATATGTGTGTGTGTGTGTGTGTGTATATATATATATATATATATATATATATATAGGGTCTCATTCAGGGTAGAACACCTCTTAAACATGCGGACTTCTTCAGTAATGCACGGTAACTACTCCAACCCCGTGACTACTACACGATGCACATCTACTACATGAATGCACGGTAAGTTCTACATGATTGCACGAAAATTACTACACAAATACGGTACAAACCCACCCATGCATCCTCCAGGCATGTCTGGGAGCCAGATTGTGCATTGATGTAGAACTTACCGTGCATTACTGAAGTAGTCCGCATGTTCTCACGTTAAGAGGTATATATATATATATATATATATATATATATATATACATACACACACACACATGGAGTATAATGGACATGGAGAAATTGGACTGTTAGACTTTCCAAAAAATGAAGCATGTGCCACCAGGGAAACTTGAGCATTACCTGGCCCCAACCAATATCAAGTCCAGAGATTTCTACATTGGAACAATCCTCACCATTCCATGTCAATGTTATAGGACTCTTCTTCAGACCGGTAAGCTATAGCCAAAAAGATACTTCTTTCAAGAATGATCAAAACAAAGACAAAGAACCAGTCCTACACAGGCAAGGAAGGCAATAAAAATGACAAGAAACTGAAAGCAAATTCGGACTCACAGTATCAGCAGTGGCACTCTTTATGGCATCCAACTTCGGAAAGCATGAACGTTTGCTCTGTAAGAGACAGATTTTAGATATACTAACACAGGCAAACACAAAGTATTCCAATACATAATCAAATGAGGAAAGAGCGAGCGAGCGAGAGAGAAAGAGAGAGAACAAAACAAGATCCAATGTCCAATTTATTCTCTTTCTTTTTCTTTTTGGTTCCAGAATAACATGTTATGACAATGAATTGTCACCTTTGAATTTTTGGTAGGATCTTCTTAAGGTAAATGCTATTGGCCATGGAATATCGGTATCCAATGTGCCGAGTATTTAAAAATATAACCGATGCAGAAAAATAAATCACCATTATATTACATTTCATGGAGAAATGAAGCTTCATGATACATGCTCAAGTAAAAAACACTTACCATAAGCAAACTGTAAGCTTCGCTAAGTCTATATCCTTGAACCCAGAACATGTACGCCAACTGCAGTTCAAATAATCAGATAAAAGAATTAGTGTGATACAAATAAATTTAAGATGTTCTAATAATCAGTCTATTTAAAGTTCACAGAATAATGGGAACCAACTTCGTAATCTCATTTTTTGAAAGGTACTAGCAAACATACAGCCAAATAGTAACAAGCCTTAAGAAAAGAAATACATGGATCATGGATGCATAAATAGAACCGTCAAAACGGGCTTAGCCCGCCTGGCATGCGAAAGGGCGGGCAGGCTTTGATATTTTGGGCCCGTATTTTGGCGGGCCCTGTCCCGTCGTCCCATTTCGACAGCTCTATCAGCATGAAACAAGATCCATCATTTGTATCATGTGATTAGTTCATGAAAGATATTGCATTCCTCGAGGTAAGAAAGAAACAGATACCGCAACTGCAGGTGCTCTTCCAAGTCCAGCAGTGCAGTGTATGTAAGCTATACCGCCATTTTTATTGATGGCCTTATGCAATTTGCCAACCACAGCTGGAAGCCGCATCCTCAAATCAAATGCATCAAAATCCCTGCTTCATCAAGCACCATCTAGTTAATTGAGAAGCATTACTCGACCTTGCCTTTAGTAAATTGCACCATCACATCTGATTCAAGCATGATATATATATTCTCCAGCAAATATTTCAAGAGACTTGTCAAACTTTATGCAGATTTCAAATAGTGGAAAATATTGTCAATTTCTACCACACATAGATAGGAATTTCCCTCTGTTGCTCTGTACGGGAAGGCCAGAACAAAGAATAAAGACAAATATGAGACTTGATTTTTGGTACCCAAATCCTACATGTTATATACCAAATACGTATATCTATGTGAGTCACAAAATAAGTTGTAGATTTGATACCCATGAGAATAGTTTCACCTGTCACTATATACCCATACTGATAAGAAAACTGCACTTTATACATTTTCATATGATGCCTACCATCATGAAACAATTCAAACAATTACCATATTCTATTACCAACCTTATTTCAGCACGCACATGCTCAATGTCACCACATATGGTTGCATACTCAATAATGGCACTGATATCAACCCCAAAGTATCTAAAGAAGACAAATTAAGGACTTGAATAAAACGCAGAGCATTGAAATAGATAAAATTGTCCGGCAAGTGATGGAAGATCAGAACTACTGCAATCTTTTGGATACTCAAGATCAGAATTTTGTTGCAAGCAAAAAATAGTTTTCACTCCAATCTTGCGAAGCTTGTCCACATCCTCAGTAGTCTGTTATTTGAGGGACTATAAAAATTAGACAGAATATATTTCTGGAAATAATGGCATGTCAAACACTACAAGGAAGCATGCATCACCTGTAGGCATGACCCAACAATCAAATCTGGACGGATAAAGTTGTAGTTCATTCCCAACTCGTGCCTATAGGTCAAGACTGTAAAATAAAGTTAGAAAGAGAATGATCGGCAGCTAGTCAAGATATGAATGCTAACCTGAAGCATGAAGCAGGTGTATATAAAGATGCATGATTGATTAATACATGAAAAGATTCTTCATTAGGCTAATAATTATCCAGATTTCATGCTAATTACAGTTGACAATTTATACAGCAAAAGATGTCTATGAATCACTGTTATTTTTATTTAGTTGGAAATTGACTCACCAGCTCCCATTGCTTCAGTCATATCGTGACTATACGTTTCAGATTTGTCCTCCATTTCAGTATCTTCCTTTCCTATATCAGATTTTTCCTCCATTGCAGTATCTTCCTTTCCTATATCAGATTTAGAACCATATACTGCCTGAAAGAAAAATGCTGAAGAAGCATTAAAGAACCCTAATTGTGAAATAAATTTAGATATGACAGAATAAAAAATCACTGATAATCGTAAGCAAGCAGGGGGAATCAAGTGGTTTGCTTTGATGTGCATGCTATTCAGTTTTAATTTACCTCTCAATGGAATAATTAGTTAATTACAAAACAAACACATTGTCCGCTTTGCAAACCAGTAGAACTTACTGCAGCTAAAACTTAGACATTAATGAAAATCGAAGTCACTTTCTTTACCCTCAAAGAGCTGAAAGAAAGATTTCATGGTACTTGGGGTCTCAACTTCAAAAACAAAAGCCCCCATTTCAATTACAGTGATCGAACTTGAGAAGAAACATTTTCACTAAAAGCTCAATGCATCATCCAACTGATGCTAAATTTAACTTGTAAATATGCATAAATGCGTATTGATAACTTAAAATTTGGAATTTTTCTGTGGATTCTGTTTCTACCTGTGCCACAATCCTCAGGCGATGATCAGTAGCTGTCACCACACCCTGGATTGAAATTTTATGCATAATTAAAAAAAAAAAAAACAGTTTCAATTAAGAGAAAAAATAAAATAAAAATAAAGCGTTCTTGGATGGTGACGCGATATCTAAAAAAAAAAAAAGAAAAAGTGAAGCAATAGATATTACAAGAGTAGTGTTGACAGAGGGTGGTAATAAAGGCGCTCTGGAAGTGCTGCCTTTGAAGCTTTGCAGACGTGAAGCATGGAATCTGAGAAAATTCAGTGAAATTTGGCACTTAACGAATCCCAAGAACTAATCAATCCCCTCCATAAAAGGAACAAGAAATGAGTAAGAAGGATAGTGGATTTTTGCAGACCTGATTCTTGAAGTTATTGGATAGTGAAGGCAATTCATCTTTGGAAGTTATTGGATACGGATGAATCTGATTCTGGAAATCTTTTACTGGAATTTTGTGCCTGAGAAATATGTAATGAGTGAAGCTTTTACAGTGAGTACTGATATTTTATGTTTGGAAAGGGTATTGCCTTTTTTTCACAGGCATGATGCCAAACCAGTCCACTCACTGACTCACGGATTGCGCCAAACAAGTTAATTGCTCCTTTATTTAAAAAGAAAGTTATACTACACTTACCCTCAAATTATACTTTTCACTTTTACTTCATAATGTGATAAATAAATAAATAATGATGAATTACCAAGAAAACTAAAAAAGTATCTACATCAATTGTGAGAGTATACCAATCAATTCATTAAAAAGTCTCAAATCAGATATATCATCTACTTTCAACAATTCTAAAAAGTATTCATCTACTACTAAACATATTTGTTCTTCATGACTCATATAAAATTAGAATAATAGGGAAAAAAATTCTTGAAGAGAGACGTAGAGTTAAAATAATAAGATGTAAGAAATAAGTTATTTGCTTACATTTAGATTCCCGCCTTGGCAATTTCAGCTAGGTTAGACTTCCATATATTCTAAGTTTTTTTTTGTTTTATATTATAATTATAACACTATATATATATATATATATATATAAATGACCCCTACAAGCATGGGTGTTAGGCGATCGCCCAGCCCGCCCTTGCTCAGGATCAGTCCTAAGTCCACGTAATAATTTCCTATTTAAAATGGAAAAACTAAGTTCAAAAGGAGATTTTTATATAAAAAAAAATCAGGTGTAAAGATAAAATTAGAAGATAGTTCTATTTTGAGTTAAAAGACACAAAGCTAAATCAAATATTTAAAGGAATGAGTCAAATAAGTTATTGGACTTTATCTAAAATTAAAAAATAAATAAAACTTTTAAAAATTGTAATTGAACACATATACTCACTTATTTGATGCAATTAAACCGCAAATTATTATGTAGACATGAATTTTAAATGTTCACAATTTACCTTTAAAAATTTCACAATTTGTATACTACGGACACGCAATGCGCATGTTCACAATTTACCTTTTAAAAATTCACAATTTATATACGAACATACACACTTTATGTGTTTTGACATAGAAACACAATTTATATTCTAGAAATTTATAATTCCAATACTAAAAATACGCAGTTTAAGACCATGGTATACCATCTCCAATTAAACTTACACTTTTCCATATAATTAAAAGTACATAATATATTTTCCTTAAAATAAAGTACATAATATATCCGGAATACTTGTAGAAAACTGAGTCCGTAATGTTCATAATGAATATTAATCCACAATATAACGATTAATCAATAATTGAACAATACAGCGAAATTTCAATTACATTGTTGATGTAGACCCATACTTTAAAAAGTTAAAGGTGCATTTTTACTGATTTAATTTTTTAGGGTTGAAAGACAACAAGTCAACAGCCTTGTCTCAGGAACCTGTCATGACTAGGAAGAAGATTATTAAAAGTAGGGAAAAGGTGCAAATAGGCCCTTGAACTTTTCACGAAAAGTCAATTAAGCCCATGAACTTTTAAAAGGTACAATTAAACATATCAACTCACAATTTTAGGGCATTCCACCCCATTAGCCGGTTAGTCTTCGGTAACTTCCGGTAAATGCATACGTGGCAGATTACTTAGCAAGAATATGAATGTTTGACTTGCCACATAAACCTTAATCTTCTCTCTCTCTTTTTTTCATATCACTGGTTCGTCTTCTTTGCTTTATATATGTTTCGTCTACTGTTCTTCTTCTTCTTCTTTCTATGCCATCACCAGTCAGTGCTTTGTCTCACCCAGTCCAATAATGCTTCGTCTTCATATCTTCTTCTCCACTGTTGAACTAACCAAGCGCAAAATCATCAAAAGTCATTCGGAAGCACCGCCACGTTGAAGCAAAAATGTATGACACACCCAAATCAAGAATTCATGGGGGATTTACACCTGCAGTAAGAAGCATGGACCCAACAATGTTATCCACCACAAGTAAAGGCCTAGCACGCCAGAGAAAGCCATCCCCTTTAAAGTCCAATACACATCGTAGAAAATTTCAGTCTTAAAACAGAGCACGGACAACCAAAAAATTTAAGACTTCTCAGTCATCGGCCAAGACTCTACAGTGAAGGTAGCCACCATGGACTACGCCGAGGTGCTATCTGAAACTATGAATTCCAGTCGATCGAACGAGTTGGTGACAAAACCACCATGGACTACGGCGAGGTGCTACCGGAAACTACCAATCCAGCAACAATCTTCATGAACCAAAACCCAAATATTCCTCCAAGAAGAGGTTCTGATCTGGAAAATAAAACATACAAAAAAAAACGAAAAAAAAAAAACGGCAACGAGGGTCTCGTAGTGAAAATAAAACACCAAAAAAAACACAAAAGGATTCTTTCCCCTGACAAGTCGCCTACAAAGAATGGTGTTAGTGATCCCTTCAGCTTTGGAGTTGGGCGAAGTCGGATTATTAATGTAAGAAACTGCTGGTGGAGCGCATTGGCGATGGTGGAGCGATAGTGATGGAGGAGCAACAGTAATGAAAATGGTGGTGCGACTTTGACGGTGATAGTGAAGAACTAGGCTGAACCCAAACTGATTTGGGAATTAGGGTTGAACACTTGAACGGGAAGAACATATTTCATTTTATTTTTTATTTTTATTTCAATTGTTTTAAATTTTGATTTTATTATTATTTGTTTTACTCATGCTTACGTGTAAAGTCAAACATTCAAATTCTTGCCAAGTAATATGCCACGTATGCATTTACCGGAAGTAACCGGAGGAGTAACCGGCTAATGGGGTGGAATGCCCTAAAATCGTGAGTTGATGTGTTTAATTGTACCTTTTAAAAGTTCATGAGCCTAATTGACTTTTCGTGAAAAGTTCAAGGGCCTATTTGCACATTTTCCCTTAAAAGTATTACGACAATATAGTCAAAAATTTTAAATTTCACCCTAGGTAGAAGCAATTCATGACTTTTGTAGATTTAGCCAACTAGCTATAGGCAACCAACAAATTTTAGTAAGTGTTTTAGTAAGAGCGACCGTTCCGTAATTTGAGCCAATCAGTTATAAGCAACCTAAACGGATTTACTAGTGGTTGGTTGGTTGCGGTTTTCCTCGTCGTCCAAAAGTATTAGAAGGGGATGGCTACCAGCCTACCAGGTGTTAATATGCGGCCAAAAAGAAATTCAAATGAGATGCAAAATATGTAAACCAAACATTATATTTTTGTCCTCTCCAAGAGAGCATACCAAATCGACTAATGAATTTTGGGAGTAAAGTTTTTTGTCTTTGATTCTCCTCTACAGGATGCAGTGTAGTGGTTACCATGGGACAGGATAAAACTAGAAGGCCAATCACCTCATTAGTCCAAAATTAGCGTGGAATATTGCAGAGCTACAAGGAATTTGGCTTCTGATCATATCCCAAATACTCAACATTTAAACAATCATTGGTTCTTGGAGAAGGCTAAGAGGTCATTACATATCTAATGGTCCAAAACTTCCCCACACATTTTGGTCATCAGATGCTGAGTCTCCAAGTACAGAGTCGATCTTTGGTCTCGCGGATGGATCGGGAAAGTTCCAGAAGGAATCAGAATTCTCGAAGAATATGTAAAACGCCACAGCTGATGCTAAAAACAATCCCAACAGTAACAGATATATCTGCCATTCTGAAACACGGGCGAAGGAAAAAATAAACTCGATCTCAGATTCTGAAACGCAGGAATTGAAAGACGCAAACAATTAACACGTAGAGAGGGAGGGATACCTTTCCAATCGGCTGCAACGTTCAACTTGGTCACCATTAGTCCCCATTCAGCAGACGTGGTAAGAACAACCCTGCAGATGTAACAACTATAAGATGATGGAATGAAGTGTCAGCATCCCGACAGTTTTCCTTTTTCGTTCTATTTTGTCATCGGTGTATTATCAAAGTTTCACAACTGTCTCGCTAATAGGTTAAACTTTTAGTTGAGACAGAACACATCCTTCAATTTGATATCTGCTTTACAGCCTTTACTTAGAAACTACACAATGTGTTGAGATCTGATAGGCTTTCTTAGCCTATGGAACTATAGAAGAGCAGCCATACCTTTCGCTAGGACAAAACTCCAAAGATGTGATTTTTGAGCCTGAGTGGAGTCTTCTACTATAGTGGGAAACCTCCATCTTTTTCACTTCAATAATGCAAACATCACCATCGTTGCTTGCCCTGCATTTTCGAAATAAGTGGCAATTAAACACATACACATCCCGAAAAACCCATCATGCGTGTAAATATGTCTCCGATCATTAGAAATCAGTGAAAATTCCCTACTGACTAGCACTGGTGCTGCATAGTTTATTTGAGATGATATTTCCCATTAAAATGTCCACGAGGAAAGAAGAGGCACAAAGAAGATTAGAAGACTTACACGGCAAGATATTTCCCATCCAAACTAATTGACATAATGGAAGCGGGCTTTTTAACTAGACTTTTGTGTCCAATTTTCTTCCACTCACTAATGTCCCAAACAGCAATCAATGTCTTATTGCCTGTTTATTGGGGAAAAAAAAAAGATTCAGATTCAACAATTTAAACAAACAGAAGGGTGAACTTCATAAACTACAATCAACCTGTTAGCCTACCCTTTTGAACAATGCAAAACAAGAAAGGCTTTGTCCCATCTTTAGAAAAGCGGCAAAGTTCAATCTTCTCATCCTGTGGTAGAAAAGGGGATCAAAACCTTGAAAAGTATAACGCTAAGTACTACATATAAGGAATTGTTAGTCCATATTAGACATACAGAGTTTCGAGTAAGAGTTGTCACAGGAACACCATCACTGGTCTTCCATATTCTCGCCATACCATCAGTGGACGTTGATGCTAAGAACTCCGAATCTAAGCTGAAATACAGCAAAACACGAGGGATAAAACGTTTCAGTTTTGTTCCAAGATGTATAAAGACACATGTGAAGAAGATGCCCTTAAGTCTACCTAAAATCCATATCTTGGAACGACTTGTGAGCCCTTGGTTCATCAACAATAACGCGCATATTTGGCCACTCAAACAGTCTAAAATGTCCATCCTTCAAGTATAAAGCGGGAAACATACGACAAGAGATAAAGCATTCAAATACGAGAATTCATCATTATTCAAGACCCTTTTAGTAATCACAAGAATGCTTACAGCTCCACCGGAAGCCAACCTAGATCCATCAACACTAAACCCCAAGCACTTTTGAGGACCAACATCTTGAAGAGGAACCAGTTCTTTGCACACAAGTCTTAGGTTATCTTCCCGACCACACAACTCGAACAATCTGTGTACATAAGGGCATATTTTTAACAGATTGAGTAGACCACAGTGGAAACATAAATGATGCATAACAGCATAAGATAAGAACTACTCCATAATTAAAGATCAAGGATGCATTCCCCATCTTATCCCAGTGGCAATCTTAATCAGATTCATTTAAATTTTAAAAAATAAAAAATAAAAAATAAAAAATAAAAAACTTTTTAGTCAATCTCCAAAAAGTGAGGGTACTGACTTGCAGCCAGAGGTGGTTGAGCAAACGACGTCGTCTCCACTGGGATGCACCGCAATGCTCACAGGATCACCTCCTTCCTCAAACAAATACTTGGCCTACAAACCCAGTTCACAAGAATTTCAGTACGGCGAGTAAATTTAGAGCAAATGAATAAAGAACACTGCTTTATTATTTCTGAAAATAATCAGAGCAAAAAAAAAAAAAGACGAAGACCTTGGGAGATGGAGAAAGAGAAGTGGTTTTGGCATCGAATGAGAAAACCTCAAGCGAGGAAGGCCTCGACTTGCCGACCACCAACAGATGCGCGTTCTCGGGGCGTCTGATCCACGACGCGCACGTCACCGTCCCTTGCTCCGACGCATCTCCGCCGGCCATCTCCCCCGTCAGTTGAATTCCCCAATACCCAAGTACCAGACACTATGTCTATAAGTATAAAATCACAGAAGCAAAGCAGCAAATATTGGGAATTTCAACAGAGACTGAAGGAGAAGAAAAAGATTGTTCCTTTGATTCTTTCTTAGTCACACTTATTTTAGGACTCTGTAGCCTGTAGGCTTTATCTTTCATCGGGTTTGGATATTTTCTTCGGGTTTGGAGAATTGGGAGTGGACCCCACGTAAAATGTCAATGTGCCGGGTGGGGTCCGCAAGGAACCAAGTAGAAAGGTCAACGCAACTTTGCTCCCGATTCCGAACAACCTCGCCGGATATTCCCTCACATATACCCATATACCTAGGGTATTTGACAAAAATATAAGTTTTGACCAAGTAGGAGACAAAAATATAACTTTTTTGAATGTTTGACAAAAATATTAAATCTACGTTTGGGAAATGCGTTTGGGGTTTCCAAACGCATTTCCCAAACGCGACTTTGACTCTTTCCCTGACAACCCCATTCGCGTTTGGGAAATGCGTCTGGCGTATTAAATACGCCAGACGCATTTCCCATACGCGAATGAAACTCGCATCTGCGAAATGCGAGTAACGTATTATACGAAACTCGCATTTGCGAAATGCGAGTTTCTCGCGAGTCGCCGGCGCGGCGACCGGCGCGGGCGACATCCGCATTTGCGAATTGCGGACCACACGCGAGTCGCCGGCGGCCGACCGGCGAAGGCGAGATCCGCATTTGCGAATTGCGGACCACACGCGAGTCGCCGGCGCGGCGACCGGCGCGGCCGAGATCCGCATTTGCGAATTGCGGAGCACTCGCGAGTCGCCGGCGGCCGACCGGCGCGGCCGAGATCCGCATTTCGCAAATGCGGATATCTACCGTATACGGAAGTCGCATTTCGCAAATGCGGATCTCTCACGTGCCAACGAGATCCGCATTTCGCATATGCGGATCTCTCGGACGCAAGTTCGTATTATACGGGAAACGCATTTCCCAATCGCAATTTATCATTCGGATTCCGGATCTCAATCGGAACTTCGATTTTCATTCTTATTTGACTAGGTGATTACATTTATTATGAGTAAGTATAAATTATTGTTGTCTTCTCTAGTGTAATTTATTCAAGAGTACGTATTTTAGTAGTCATGAAAGTTTACACTCCCCAAATTTCGAAAATGAATTATATTGGCTATTGCATGAAAGAATGCAAGCTAGTGAACCATAATTACTCTAAAAATGTCTAAATTTCGGCAAAGTACGAATAGTACTACATAAACCATGATTGATGTTGAACGAACATACTTTCAATTCATAAATTACAAATCTTATAAAATAAATCGTTCAAAATAATTATTGAACACAAATACGTACAATTGAATTACTAATTACGACAATTATTAAACGAAATGAGAAGAAAATAACAGTTTACGGAGACCCCGAGTTGTTGTGCGTCTTTTTATTGTTATCACAATATCGAATTTCCATTTAAAACTCGTGATTTGGAAATTACGAGTAAGATGTCATTGATTACGCTTCAATATGGATTCGCAATTTGAAAATTAATATTAGGATATCTTTCTACAACGAGCTTCAGTTAAAACCCGCGATTTGTAAAATAAGAGTAAGATGCAGTCAACTGAGTTTCCTTCATATTTATGTTAAAAAGTTTTATCCTACAGACTTTGTATTTCAGTTCTGCGATTTTTATATTCTTATAGAACTGAAATACAAAATCAGTAGGATAAGACTATGCAACATAAATATCAAGCAAACTCAGTTTGTGACTGCATCTTACCCTTAATTTTCAAATCGCGTGTTTTAACTGAAGGTCGTTGTTGAAAGATATCGTACTATTAATTTTCAAATTGTGAATCCATACTGAAACTTAATCGACGACATCTTTCTCTTAATTTCCAAATCGCGAGTTTTAACTGAAACTCGTCCACCTTCGATTGTTGTAGCTGAAACTCGTCCGCCTTTTCGAATTTTTTTTTTTTTTTTACACCAATATGAAAACAAGTACGAAAGTGAATGCAAAAATTCGGAAAAACAGTATAAACTCTTCATAACAACAAAGGCAACAATTGTGTAGAAGAAAAGAATTTTTGCACTCGACCAATATTTAGATTTTTAAAACTGACCTGAAGTATTTATAGCCCTTTCGAGTTGACAGCCCATTTACTAATATCGCGGACTACTCTATTTGGGATGTCAATCGAGTTGACAGCCCATTGACAGCCCATGTGGTTCACTGAGGCTGACTGCTCATGTGGGTCAGTCAGCCTCAGAATGTAGGCTGTCAGCCTAGCTGACAGCCCATGTCGGCAGTCAGCGGGAATGGGCTGTCAACGGTGACAGCCCATGTGGTGGGGCTGACAGCCCATGTGGGCTGTCAGCCGGAGGTTGCCAGCCCATGTGGTGGGGCTGACAGTCCATGTGGGCTGTCAGCGAGAGGTTGACAGCCCCCATATGGGCTGTCAGCCGGATAATAGGGCAGTCAGCCTCCGGCTGCCCTATTTTGAAGAAGGCTGAAGCATATGTCTTTATATATTTTTAATCACATGGAGATTGGAGAAGCGATCGTTTAATCACATTTTCGTCATAAACATATATTTCGTTTAAAACAAAATTAGAACCCCTAAATTTGTGAAAAAATCGTAACACATAATGTTCGCTATAAATGATAACTCGTACATGTATCTGTCTAAATTAAATTGTGAGGAGGTGAATTGAAGAAAAACGAATAAAAATTGATCCATTGCATCTACGATTTCAATCAAATATATTGAAATAAATAATAAATTCACATATACTGTCTACAGTTGAAAAAATAAAGATGTACAAATTGTGTAAACAAAATTCTACCTATACCTGTTCAAAATGGTGCGCAAAAATAGAAAAGAATAGAATTTGATCCATTATTGAGACTCTTGGATCGTTTTTACCATAATTCAAGTATAGTGTGTACCACTTGAAAAACTATACATGTACAGATTTTGTAAACAAAATTATATCTCGACCTCTACCTCTCCCAAATGGTGTGTAGAATGAGATTTGATCCATTGTTGAGACGCTTGGATCGTTTTTACCATAATTCAAGTATAGTGTGTACCACTTGAAAAACTATACATGTACAGATTTTGTAAACAAAATTATATCTCGACCTCTACCTCTCCCAAATGGTGTGTAGAATGAGATTTGATCCATTGTTGAGACGCTTGGATCACGTTTTCCAAGTAACACATCAACTTCAAATCGCAGGTTTTAACTAAAAATCATCTAGCTTGTCGCTTAGAGAAAAAATACGGTGAAAGGAACACCACCATTTGCTCATGTGGTGTTGAACGGCAAAGAAACAAAATAGGCATCAAAGCGGTTGTAGTTGTGCAAAAAAAAAAATAAAGCGGGGAGAAGAGTAGAAATGTTTCGTCGAAAGTCGGAACTTGTATGCCCTATTTATACACGGATATGTGTAATATACATGACGAGCATTGAAAAAAAAAACCGAAATTAATAATAAAAAATTTGACAATTAAGACCTTTCAAAATAGTTGAGGTTTGACTCCAATTTTTTGTGTGGCCAAACATGCACATCAAAAAAAAAAAGTTGGCGTTTGCCACGACCAACTAAATTTTTAATTAAAAAATTGAAAGAAAAAAAGAAATCAGCCAACGGTCAGGTGAGCTTTAGACTAATGGGAAGTAGATTTTTTAGAATTGAGTGAGATAGTTGACGATGATGTGTATGATTGGACCCACAAAAAACTTGACTAAAATCCGGAACTATTGGGGAAGGCCTAAATTTGATTCATCTCCAACCTATTACACAAAATTCTACACCAAATTTTATTCCTACAGTAAAATATTTGTTTCTCATCAATTAAAACTTTATTTGTTTACTTTAATTTTTTTAAATTAAAATTTAATTGTGGTGCAAATAATATTTTTATTCCACAATAATATTACATGGCATATAAAAACTGTTACATTTAGTTTTACACAATGGCGGAAGAAATGACGCCTTCATTGGAGGCCATTTTGCACAATTTCTTCCACCATTTTGCTGTTTAACGCCTTCCTAGGAGATATGAGAAGGCCTTAAGTATTTTCAATTTGAGAGTCCATATAATATTCCGTGACAAAAAAACGTGTAAACCGGTCAAGGAAGAGGGGACCCGCCATATAAAGACGAGAAAGGCGCGTCAGGCTAGGACGTGACCGGTCACTTAATGACCGGTCCCATTAGGCTAGGACGTGACCGGTCACTTAATGACCGGTCACGTCAGTTAAATAGGCCGCGTCAGTGCGCATGCAGCCTGACGCGGCGCGGCCCGAGGAGCGTCTCGGCCCGAGGCATGCCGCGGACTGACGCGACGCGGGCTTCAGTCCGCGTTTTTAGCCGGACTGATTAGTCAAATCAGTCCGGCATATATGGCAAAAAAGGATTTTTTGTTAGACATTTTTTTAGTTCCAATGTTGGTGTTGCCTATAAATTGATCTGATTTGTCCA
>CP025649.1:21297632-21361097 GCA_003576665.1 Ipomoea trifida | reverse complement strand
CTACGCAACCTCAAGGTGCAGGAGGTGACATAATTTATCAACGTCGTCGTCCAGTTCGTAATAGAAGACCACCCCCTTGTGGGACTGAATAATTCGTTGCGCATATTAGTTGTTTGTTTAAATGTTTGGAAAAAAAAAACGGGAATGTTGGTATCTAACTATGTATGATGTGTTGTTTGTTAATCAATTTTCTTGTATTATTCGTAATATATTTCGTTGTTAATTTGATGCGATGTGCATAAAAAAATTTCAAAGCTAAATTGAACTGATAAACACAGAAATGGGTATCCGAAAACCGACACTTGCGCGTCACATCGGCTTCGTCTGACAGCCCACATGGCTTGTCAGTGGGACAGCCCATTGACAGCCACATGGGCTGTCACCACCGGACGGCCCATGTGCCGAACGACTATATCGGCTGACAGCCAATGTCGCTGTCAGCCGATGTCCCACCAACTCACCAAGGGCTGTCAACTAATATTGACAGCCCTTTTGTGAAAAAAAAATTAATACATGCAATTATATGTGTTCAAGTATTCCTTGGTGTTTGAGTATTTTTTTTAGTACTGCGTGCGCATTTATTAAATAAATATATTATTATGTTTTGTCCGCTTTGTCCGTGTATTGGATATTCACTATAAAAAGGTCATTCCATATCACCTATAAGAACACAATATTTGCAAAATAGTATGAGTATTTTAATTCAAGTCAATTTCGGGTTTGTTCGTAATCAATTTGAGCGTATGGTATGTTTAGACTTCAAAATTTGTCCTCCGCAAATTTTGAAAATCATATCACCGCGGCATGAAAGTGAATGAAATGCCCAATGGATTCCAGTTAAAATCCGCGAATTCTCAACAACCCAAAAGACGGAAGAGCGTCCACATCGGCAGTAACAACCGGGAATGATGGCGCCGGAGAGTCTTCCTTATTCACCAACTTCTACGATCGGGAAACCGTAACGGCGAAGAAGTTGTCGGGCGAACGCCCTTGGGTTGCAGCGCCGTCCTTTTCAAAGGGCTCTAATCACGGCCGGTGCTTCTTTCTTCACTAAACTGAAAATTTTTTGTACGAATTAACGGTAAAGTAGATATTATCAGGATAAAATTGATGTATTTGTATATATATGAGTCTCATATGTTACATAAGTAATTTCCGAAAATGAAATGATAGAGATTACATCTGTATTCAATAAGTTACCCGTATCAATGCGTAATCCATAATAAAATTTTCAACTCTTCATTTTTTACCAGTATCAAAGCGTTAGCCTTACGCCTTACAAATCGCCGCCGGACGTTACTGTGGCCTCGTCAATAGGCCTGACGGACGCGGCGCGTCGCGTCAGAAGGCGAGCGACGCCTCGTCAATAAGTCCTGACGGACGCCGCGCGTCAGTGACGCGCCGCGTCGCGTCAGTAGGCGTGCGACGAGACCGACGTCTCGTCAATAAGGCCTGACGGACGCGGCGCGACAGTGATGCGCCGCGTCCCGTCCGTCAGGCCTGCGACGCGTCGGCCTGACGGACGCGGCGCGACAGTGATGCGCCGCGTCCCGTCCGTCAGGCCTGCGACGCGTCCCTTCCGCGTCAATAGGCCTGACGCGCCGCGTCAGTTACGCGTCGCGTCGCGTCAGAAGGCCTGCGGCTCGCTCGTCTCGTCAACAGGCCTGACGCGTCGCGGAGTTTCCACCTGATAACGGGCATTAATCTCTATGAACGTGTCAAATTGGCTGGGTGTAAAATAATACATCCTATGAAATAAATAACCCATTACGGAAATTTCACACTTTGCTTGTCTTTCCTTGAAGGTGTTTGCTAAACCATTATGTCAGGTAATACTACTAATTTGTTGTTGTTTAAACATTATGGTTATTTTGTTTAATAAGGCCAAATAATGGCATTACACAATGTGCTTTGTAGGTGACCAAATCGTAGTTCTTGTATGCAATAACAAACGGAGCAAGAAAATTGATTTTAATATTCCTCCGCAAAATACACTCTTTGTTACAAACGGATGGTCGTTTGAGCAACTGAAGAATGGGATAAAAAACAATCTCAATGTTGGTGAGGGTTGGGATATTTTGCTGTGGGGTAAATATCAACCAAATTCAAGGCAAGGTGGTGATTTAATTTTTCCTTTTCCGATCACCAACGATCAAAGTTGGTCATTTTTTTTAAACGCAATGTCCACTTTTGGTCCATTAGTTATTGCAATTTCGTTGAATTGCAATCCAATTGAAGGTAGTGGGACGTTTGGCAACATTCCCGTTTCATTCGAACAACAAAGAGGTGAGTATGGTGGTCCATCTCGTCACACGCGGAGTGCAGAGCCGATTCCGATAGAGGAACAAATAGGATACACAACTTTGGATGATGATTTTTGGTTACAAAGCGATGGTTCCGAAGAGTATTTCCCTTCCGATGATTCAGAAGAATTTGTCCAGTCATCTGATTCCGAAGAATATGGCGCACATGGTAAACATCACAATAACTCAATGCGGCAAATTCTCCAGACGCAAGTACAGGTGCAACCCGATAATGCGGCATGGTACGATGATGTTGAACATCGCGGGCAACCTTCTCAGTATGGGAGTTCGCGCCTGCAAATTGGAGCTGTGTACGAAAGTTACAAGACATTAAAAGAATTGGTAACACAGCACAATCTTGCCATTCATCGGCATTTCACGACGCTATATAAGAATCCAATGTACTGGAAGGCAACGTGTTTGTATTCCAAACAGTGTCCGTGGATGATTATGGCTTCGCCGATTGACGAGTGTGGGCCACAATGGGTAATTAAAAAGTTTGTTGACAATCACAGATGTCGAGTGGATTACACCCTAGGTGGTGCCGATTACATCCTTACAAGCACGGCCATTGCGAATTTCATATTGCCAAAAATTGAAGCTGACCCGCAGTACAAGATCAAATATGTACAACAAGATGTTAAGGCAAAATGGGGTGTCAACGTGGACTACAAGAAGGCTTGGTATGCAAGGGTCAGAGCTCTCGAAACGCTACATGGGAAATGGGATGAGTCGTATAACCTATTGCCTAAGACATTATTTGCCATACAACAAACAAATCCCGGGACTATTGTTGATATTGTCGGTATCCCGACGAATACTCCGGATGAGTTCAATTTTAAGTATGCGTTTTGGGCATTTAAGGCCGCAATTGACGGGTTCAAATACTGTTTGCCGGTCCTAACAATTGATGGAACTCATCTATATGGGAAGTACAAAGGCAACCTTTTGTTAGCGGTGTCGATGAATGCTAATAAGGAAATATTTCCCATCGCGTATTCAATTGTGGACTGCGAAAGTGGAGATAGTTGGTCATGGTTTTTGAAATTGGTTGCACAACATGTTTTTGGGAATATTGAGCACATTTGTATTATATCCGATCGCCATGGTGGCATTGATGTCGCGTTTCGCGACCTTCCGGAACTAAGCGAGCCTCGGATTCAGCGTCGGTACTGTCTTCGTCATCTCAGGTCAAACCTAATGACCAAGTATAAGAACAAGAGGTTAAAATCATTGGTTTGGCAAGCGGGTTGTGCTGCGGATGAAATGGCATTTGAAGGGACAATGAGTTCAATTCGCGCGATCGACGAAGGAGCTTATAATTATTTGCACGCAATACCTCCGCGGTTTTGGGCTCTAAGTCACGATGGAGGGTTTAGGCATGGGTTAATGACGACAAATTGTTCCGAATCATTTAATAACAGTTTGAAGGGTTGTCGTATTTTGCCTGTAGCAGCTTTGGTTAAGTTAACTTATGAAAAACTTGCTTTGATGTTCGCAGAGCGCCGTACGAATGGGTTGTTAATGCAACAGGCCGGGCTACAATGGCCAAAGAGAATACTTGATGACATGTTAAAAAGGGAAGGTCTAAAATACCGCGCCCATGTGAAACGACATGATGATGTTCAAGGCATCTATTCCGTTGCGCTCGAGGGGGATTTCAATATATCCGGGCAGCCAAATTATTTTGCTATTAACATCTCTCTTAGGTCGTGTACTTGCGGACACTGGGCGGTAGATGGGTTGCCGTGCGTTCATGCACACGCTGCATGCCATTACGTGGGAACCGTTGCTGATGGAATGGTGCCGGAAAAGTATTCCCTTACAAACTACGTTTTAAGCTACGAAGGGACTATCATGCCTCTTCTTCAGCAAGCATATTGGCCCGCACCACAATATAAGTTGAACCCTCCGGCGGACACAACCCCCGCAAGCCGACCTGGTCGGCGTCGTACTACAAGAATTCCGAATGAAATGGACCTTCACGATCGTCGCTGCGGTCATTGTCGTTCAGCAAATCACGATATTCGGAACTGTACGCGATTCAATAACAGCCGGTGAAGCAAAGAAATGGTTAACAAACTCAAGTTGTGCTCTGTACAAGATATGTTGTTGTCTAGTTGATCTTTTTAATTTTTAAGGCTAACCTTAACCCAGCAAGTTTCTCTCACTTTCTAAAATTTATCTCACTTCCACATCATCAAATTTACAAATTCTCTACTATTTATTCTACATCCCTGCAAATTTATCTCACTTTCTAAAATGGGACCCACTCTCATTTTATATTATATATATAACAATAAAATAATAAAAAAGAAATCAAAAAGTAAAAAAAAAATAATTTATGGCAGCTTTTGCTGCCTTTGGCAGCAAAAGCTGCCGAAATAGTACAAAGGCTGCCATTTTATGGCAGCCTTTAAGTGTTTGGCAAACTTGCTAAAATAGCAAGTTTGCCAAACACGTAGGCAAAAAAAAAAAGTTTAAAAATGAAGAAGAAAGCCATGTAATGTGCCATGTCAATTAGAAAGGGGTAAAATTTTAGGGATAAGGTCAGCCTAATATCAGCGTACTATCTTAAAAAAAAAAAAAAAATTAGCGTTCCCTATGTTTCTTTCGAAGTATTGCTACATGACTTTTGAATTTCGCTTTAAAAATACATTTGCACATTGAAATCGGTTGATTGAAATCGGTTGACGAGCCCACATGGGCTCGTAACCGATACACATGGGCTCGAGGAGACAAGCCCACATGACCCAGCCAACCCCTCGGCTGTCTGTCGATTTGACAGCACCATGGAAGAGCTGTCGACCATGTGTATCGGCTGACAGCCCATGTGGGCTCGTCAACCGATACACATGGGCTGGCATGCGTGTCGAGGAGACAAGCCCACATGGGCTGTCACTTCGACGTGACCGATACACATGGGCTGGCATGGAAGAGCCATGTGTATCGGCTGACAGCCCATGTGGGCTCGTCAACCGATACACATGGGCTGGCATGCGTGTCGAGGAGACAAGCCCACATGGGCTGTCACTTCGACGTGACCGTCAAATGCAGTCCCACATTCGGTTGACAACCCATGTGCTGTTGTGACCCTCGTATTACATGGCCATATATTATTTATATGGCCATGTAAAATGTACATACAATATTATATTTGTATTTATTAATTTAATCTGTGCCTATATAAAGAGCAGTACAACACTTGTAAAAACATGAAACTTACAAAGTTTTCTCCTTGTTTATTAGCGATTTTATTTTCTTTGATGCGAGTTTCATCTGTTGATTTGCAGCTATGATCTTTTTTCAATTTTACTTTGAAAACATCAACAAGTTTTCCATTTATCTACCTAATTTGCTATCAATGTTCAATGAGTTTCAGTTAAAATCCGCGAGTATTTTACGATTACAAAGGAAAGAAATGTATCATTTCTTGACTTTGTAAGCGGTCCTCGAATTGCACCTTCTCAATGGCCACCCATCATCTCCCGTCGGGGAAGAAGAAATTGTTATTTGCGAAAGGAACACGCATCCGTCTTGAACGGCGAGAGGGAAGCGGGAGTGAGGAAAGCGAGAGGGAAGCGGCCGTGAGGAAAGCAAGCCGAGGATAAACATATAGATATTTATTGTTTTTGTAATTTCCGAAAATGAAAGTGTAATATTTAATTTAAACATTCTACATTTCGGAAATGTATTATTAATATTCAAACTGTATTGCGTTTGCTGGTTGGTAATTTCCGGGAATGAAATAATATATTTATCCAATTGTATTATGCTTTGGGTTTTTGGCCCTATAAATATCCATACCTCATATTATCTTCCGAGGGGTAGATATTCGTTATGCATATGTTTGTAGAGTTTTCGATTGTTTCATGTGTGAACAGGCAAGGATATAATACAAAACGTTATTTTGCACATACAATAAACGGTAGGAAACTACTATATGCGGTTGTAGAACACGCAGCACCTGATCAATATATTTGTTTTGTACCTCCGTCTTGGCTTAAGTATATGAACATGTTAGGAGTAAATGCACCGGAACCTATGCCTTTTCAAAATATTCAAGATGCTGAACGCTATGCCAACGAAGTCGTACGACGCGGCCTACTGATGCTTACAATTCGTTCACGTAAGTGCTTATATCTAATTTTATATATTACTTTTATATACAACATGTTGCCGTTTCTGTCTATTTTTTTTTCTTCCTTAATTTGTTTCATACTTTCATAGACACAAACGCATATGTCTTTTGGTGTAGCTTGCAATGATCAAAAACATCTTCCAGATGCAACGACATGTACTATTGTTTGGTTTAATATTACAATTACATCGCGTTTGACAATGGTATTTTTTTAAACATTTCAATATAGATATGTTTAATATTATTATTATTATTGGACGGCCATTAAACTTATATCTATTATGCATAATTGTTGTTGTATATGCTGTAGAAAATTCCGAATTGTATGTATCGACATCTAATGCAGCACTACACAACAACTGCAATCTTGCATCATGGTTCCTCCTTCGCAATAGAAGTTTCTATAGAAAACATGCACTTCACTACCGGCATAACGGATTTCATTCGTGCGAACCGACTTGACGAAGGCGACAGGGTACTTTTTAGACATGTGGGTTTCTTCACTTTTCAAACATTTTTATACAACGTAGCTGGCGAGCTATTGACCTATCCACGACTGCGTATTGGTAACGAATTTCCCACTCGTCCAAACCAACCAGGTAGCTCTTACAAAAATAAATGAAATATTTAACTCGTCACAGGGAGTATTAAAACAATTGTAAAATTTTTAGGTCGAATACGTGTGAAGGCAAAGTCTGCACTACCACCGAATTCAATTGATGTAGAACGGTGTCGGTCTTTATACACTGACTTCTCCACACCCGGTGCGGTGAGAAAAAAATACTTGACACTTTAAATACAACTTAATCAAAAGTATGTACTTACTCATTTTTTTGTTACTAAACCATAGAAAGCTAGACTATCGGCATTCCTTAGGGATTCAGACGCCTTCGCAGATACTCCGTTGAAAATACAAGTTGGATCTCGAATTCTAAAACTCCATTATGACAAAATTTTTTTCACCGAGCATTGGGAGGAAATAGAGACGCATTTCAACATTAATTCAACGGATGACGTCGTTTTGTTCAGTGAAGAGGACAACGTCGTACTTCTTATGGTAATTGGACAATGTCATGTTGAAAATATTTATCCGTGGTCTTTAAAATATTATATTCATGATAGTGTATATGGTGAACTTAACATTTTAAATATATAATATTGTATTTTATATGACATGAAACATATGTAGTCACCCTATTTTCAATTGTGCTTTAACATATAAAATTTATAAATTATACACCCTATTTTATAAAATTTTTTATAAGGCCATGCCGGGCTGTCACGTCGCTCACACAATCCGGGGCACATGGGCCGCAGTCAGTTCGCTGACAGCGGCACATGGGCCGCTGACAGCGAGGACAGCGGCCCATGTGACCCGTGCTGCCGCTTGAGTCCGGGGCACATGGGCCGCTGACAGCCACGCAACAGTGGCCCATGTGACTCTGTCAGCGACGCAGCCGCTCAGTGACAGCGGCACATGGGCCACTGACAGCGAGGACAGCGGCCCATGTGACCGTTGCAGCCGCTTGGGTCCTGGGCACATGGGCCGCTGACAGCGAGGTCAGTGGCCCATGTGACTCTGTCAGCGGTGCACTGACAGCGGCACATGGGCCACTGACAGCGAGTACAGCGGCCCATGTGAACCGTGCAGCCGCTTGAGTCCGGGGCACATGGGCCGCTGACAGCCACGCAACCGATGTGGGTTGTCACCCAGCGAGGTTTATAAAACGCGGTGATAATTTTTATTTGATCAGCCTTCTCTCGAAAACGTTGTTTACATATTCATTCTTTGCAATTTATTTTCTCATTACACAAGCACCAAAGATGGACACCCTACTTTCAACCGCTTGGTGGGGATGGAAATTTACTTTCATTTATCATGTTTTCATTCTCAACCAAGAAGAAGTTACCGAGTTCCAGTTCAAATCCGCGAAGTTTCTTTTGGCCTGAGGGAATTCAACGTCTGAAATTCCCTTGATGGGTTGCTCTTGTATTGTGGATGGCCTTCTTCATACCGTTCCTATGGCCAGGAGGGGTTATGGAAGTGCTAATCAATGTTGATGAGGGCAACCTGTTATTTAAATGGAAAACCTTTAACCACCACAGCCCGGCCTGCGAGTGGTTAACTATGAGAGGTTTTCCAATAAGGCCAATCCATCGATGCATGCTTTAGATGCGCCTAAAAGCATTCTAAAGCCTGCATCTTCACGTTTTGCAGTGCTTTTTGCACTAAACGCGCACTAAAGGCATTGCAATCGTAAAGCGTGGAGAGTATAATGGTTGCCAAAATTAAACCTAAATCTCCACATAAATATTTATTTATTTATTTCTCATTTTTGTTTTGCAATCTCTGATGATAACATTGATGCAAAACATATACTTATTTGTTGTACGCAAATGTATTGTTTTATCATTTATTGTAATTTCCGGAAATGAAATTGAATTTCACACACACTTACATTTAACAATTTATCTGATTACTTTTTTCTTTTAATCGTTTGTCTGATTATTTTTTCGCTAGCTTGCATTCTTTCATGCAATAGCCAATATATTTCATTTTCGAAATTTGGGGAGTGTAAATTTTCATGTCTACTAAAATACGTACTGTTGAATAAATTACAGTAACACGAGAAGACAACAATAATTTCTAATTAACAATTCATATTAAATGTAATCCCCAAAAGAATTTGGGTGAAAACATAAATTACATTTCAAATTCAAGTACAACTATAATGATGACATCAAACAAATGGCGGTTTTTCATAAAAACTCATATATTAATCTTGCGTTTCTTTCTCGAAATACTTGAACAAGATAACAAAATATCAAAATGTCTATACACAAATTTGTCGAAGTCGAACGCACCAAAATATCAAATATCAAATCTCATTTGAAAAATATATATATCCTCTTCTATGCGCGCAAACCTTTAAATATCTGATCGAGCCACTTTTCCCAGAGTTCCAACTAGTCAAATAAGGATGAAAATCGAAGTTCCGAGTGAGAACCGGAATCCGAATGATAAATTGCGATTGGGAAATGCGTTTCCCGTATAATACGAACTTGCGTCCGAGAGATCCGCATATGCGAAATGCGGATCTCGTTCCGTACGAGTATGGCACGTGAGAGATCCGCATTTGCGAAATGCGACTTCCGTATACGGTAGATATCCGCATTTTCGAAATGCGGATCTCGGCCGCGCCGGTCGGCCGCCGGCGACTCGCGAGTGCTCCGCAATTCGCAAATGCGGATCTCGGCCGCGCCGGTCGCCGCGCCGGCGACTCGCGTGTGGTCCGCAATTCGCAAATGCGGATCTCGCCTTCGCCGGTCGGCCGCCGGCGACTCGCGAGTGGTCCGCAATTTCGAAATGCGGATCTCGGCCGCGCCGGTCGGTCGCGTGTGGTCCGCAATTCGAAAATGCGTATCTCGCCCGCGCCGGTCGCCGCGCCGGCGATTCGCGAGAAACTCGCATTTCGCAAATGCGAGTTTCGTATAATACGTTACTCGCATTTCGCAAATGCGAGTTTCGTATAATACGTTACTCGCATTTCGCAAATGCGAGTTTCATTCGCGTATGGGAAATGCGTCTGGCGTATTTAATACGCCAGACGCATTTCCCAAACGCGAATGGGGTTGTCAGGGAAAGAGTCAAAGTCGCGTTTGGGAAATGCGTTTGGAAACCCCAAACGCATTTCCCAAACGTAGATTTAATATTTTTGTCAAACATTCAAAAAAGTTATATTTTTGTCTCCTACTTGGTCAAAACTTATATTTTTGTCAAAAACCCATATACCTATACCTATACATTCCTTCAAAAAAGATGGGGAAGAGATTAATTAAGCATAATCTGTAGGGAAAGAATAAAGAAAAAGGAGGTGGCTTTGGAATTAGAAAAAGATAGGAGGAGCAGAAAGGAAAATAAGAGTAAAAAAGGAGTAAAAATGCATGCTATTTTTTTTTTTTAATACTATTGACTCTATTACAAATGCATGTATACATGAAAAATTTCTTAATTAAGATAAAAAGGAGTATAATGCATGCATGCTATATATTAGTTGGAACTTGGAATCCGAGAGTGCATACATGGGAAATTTCTTAGTTAAGATAAATTTGGAAATGGTAATTTTGTTAACAAAGTTTTACATGGTATCAATAATCTTCTCTGATCGGAATCTGACCACCAACAAAGGATTTGAAGATTAAATGCGCGGACAACCCAGGTGGTAAGAGTGCTCTACCTACAGCCGAGAGATTGGAGGTTCGATTCTCAAATCCTTGGGTTTGAACCGGTCAGCTATTGGTAACCTAGGCTGGTTTACCTCCTTGTGGTCCTTTGCCGACTAGGATCACAAGGCGAGGCGTTCCCGCTTATGATTGATATGAGGTTCGATCCTCAAATCCTTGGGTTTTAACCGGTCAACTATTGGTAACCTAGGCTGGTTTACCTCCTTGTGGTCCTTTGCCGACTAGGATCACAAGGCGTCCTTTGCCGACTAGGATCACAAGGCAAGGCGTTCCCGCTTATGATTGATATGATCAATAAATGAGGTTGATTGGTAAAACTTGATCCCTATATAATCCAATCACGTACTTTAGTGTTGTTAAAATGAAACTAGTATGTGTGGAAAATGAAACTAAAATCCAAAGCTATACTATAACATATATTGTCACATTAACGTGGAGTATAATTAAAATAATACTTTAGCATTATTATAATTAAATTAGTGTGTGGAAAATGAGATTACAAAATAGATTCACACAATAATGTATAGTCAAATGAAGTTGTAGTAAAATTAAAAATTAAAAATGATACTTTAATATTACTATAATGAAACTAGTGTATTTGAAAAGTGAAATTAAAAACAGAGCAATATTGTCGAATGAAATTGATGTGTAATTAAAATGATACTTATTTTATGGACCACATATAATGACCTTGATCAATAGTACAATTTGCCCAATGATTTTAGTTTTTAGATGTGTTATAGATTGGGCTTTTTATAAACATGGATTCTGTATAATATATGCTTTGAATTGGGCTTCATTGGAAGCCTATGTTTTGAGAAGAAAAAAGTTATGTTTTTGAAAACAGAAGAAAAAAGTTATAAGGTCAAAAGTTATGACAAACGGTAAATGGTAAATTATATTATGGATCATGATGTACCTTTTATTGTAGCCCTGTAGGTTCAGGTACATAACAATTAAATTTACTTATGTATTTATAGTAGTTAATTTGTATATTCATAATAGTGAATTTATGTACTTAGATCGTAATAAATTTATATATTTATAGTAGTGATTTTATGAACTAAATTTTATGAACATGGTCACACTTTTGTTTTTACCTCATTAATTTTCAAACAATGGAATCAAGAATTATGAAGAAAAAAAAAAGGACATACATTCAATTTGAAACTTTAATTTTAATATATTTATATACAAACACACATGTGTGTATGTGTATATATATATATGTAATATATATTTTTATATATTTATTTATTTTGGTTTAAATACTTTTTTACATAAACCTATTAACATAACCAAATATTTAATTCCCATTATCATTCTGATTTTAATATTTGAACCAAAAATATCCTTAATCTTGCTTCCAACGACAGTGTGAGATGTCCAAATCCCATTGAGAACTTAAGGAGTCATGGTAAGGCATTCATACAACGAGAAGCTTAGCTAAAGGTGCTTATTCAGTTAATAACCTAGTTGACTTAACCAAATTTGCAAAATGTTTTGACCATTAATTGAACTATAATTTATATTTAAGAATTAATCGAACTAATTTTTCCAGCTAATTGGTCGGTTAACCCATTTAATAGAAATATTATAATTCAATTTAAAAACACCTAAAATTTATAAATAAAATTTGTATATTATAATTTCATAGTTATTAAATCAAATACCTAAATGGCTAAATGATAAAAATTCGAAAAAGTGGTACAATAGTATGATTTATAAATTATAAAAAAAATAAAACGCAACTATATATGTATATAATTTTTTAAAAACCATTAACCATTATACAAACCGAAATATTTCAATTAAAAAATATTTAACTAAAATTTTTCATTTCAATCAATTAATTAATTTTTTTTATTAAATCATGCACACTCCTAAACTTGGATTATGAAAGAAAATAAAATAAAGGATGGTGTGTTAGTTTGAGAGTTGAATTAGCCATTTTAAAAGCAGTACGCATATAAGGTAAAGGGATGTAGTACCCACTCCCCTCCATTCTACCAATCATATACGTATGCGTACCATTTTAATGGATAATGTTCCTCTACCTATTTATATTACGCGGTCACAATTCTTTTCCCTTTTGCATCCAACATTATATTCATTTTTTTATACTAAGGTCGCTCCTGAAATGGATTTGGAATAGATTCGTATTCAGTATGTCTAAAGCGGATCTATAATATTTTATATGTTAGGGTGTTGAAATCAATTTAAAAAGTTAAATATGCATCTGATTTGCTCAGTTTCGGAGCCATTATCCGAATTCAGTAGGGTCAATATAATAAAATTAATATTACTCTCGATAATATATAAATATAAATATAAGTTATACTTATAAATAATTTTTTTCATTTTACAATCGTTCACGACGTGTTTTCATACTTTAAAAACATTGTATAATTTTTTCTTATCAACAACGCTTTCAAACACACCCCTTCCAATAAAAATAACCAAACAACTATTTATCAAGTTATCTCAGATCTGATTGCGCAATCTATTCTTCACTATCTTCATTACTTTAAAAAAAAAAAAAAAAAAAAAAAAAAAAAAAAACTCTTTCAACACTTACAATTGCCACTGATAATATTAAAGCTAATTTCACAAGTAAAAAAAAAAAAAAAAACTAATGAATATGCACTTATTTCCTTTGTCTCCACTAATTTTTTAGCAAGAGAACCAACATCTTGGATATTGGAATATGCAAAGTTAGAGCGCACATCAAGGATATTAACGTTTACAAGAAGCTCCAACAACATACATTTAGCAAAGTATCAATGTTTTGAAAAAGTAAAACAACATAAAAAATGTCTAAGTTTTGAACTTAACTTTGAAACTCCATGGCTATTACAAGAAGAGAGAAAAAGTTATTTGAAAACATTTCAAGACTTTTTTCAATTTTTCGTTTCCACCATTGCTCTTTGATTTGCATTTTTCAGTTCTCGTAAAACAAGGAGTTATTAAATTCTTATTATTTTATTTTGAGAATTAAAATATTTATATTTATATAATCCCTATTATATTTATTTTAGTGGATCAATTTTTAAAATTTCTCTCTCTCTATATATATAAATATATATATATATATATATATATATATATATATATATATATATATATATAATTATTGTTATATATAAATAGAATTTATTCAATGTAAATTCTTGGGTGATAGCGGCAAGTTTCTTTGAATACACAAAATATATGACATTTTCTTATTAATATAAAAATGAGTTACAATTTTGAATTTTTTTCTCTAATTCACCCAAAAAAAAAAAAAAAAAAAAAACTCATGACTATTGTTTGAATGTACGCTATTAGTAAAGTCCGTCTTCAATCATTATGTTCTACATAGCTGTGTAAATTAATAGTTAAAAAATTCATAAAGTAAATTAATCTAATGTATAAAATACATTATCTTACCCCTGGAAATTCATTATTCTAACACATATAAAGAACATTATATTAACGCATAAAATACATTATCTTAACTCAAAATATTCATTTTTTAAACACTATACAAAATAATTCTTTTTTTACATAAAAATAACGTCATTTTGGATTATGATCTACACAAATCAGACACAATAATTTGCCCGTTGTCTTCTAACCCTATCTCGAAAATGACCGGCAAAAAAATAATCCAATCAATTGTCTAATGTTTCAAATCAAAATATTGAATAGAATTTTATATTTGGATAGCATTATGACATCATAATGTAAGAATTTTGTTGCCCAGTGAAGAATTTGTCTAAAAGAATACGACACGGGGACACATGATTTTCACAGACAAAGCTGAAGCTGAAATCCTATTTTATTATTTTAGTTTTAATTAATAAGGATGACAATAAATTTGCTTAAGTTTATCTATTTAGGAGAGAGCCGAGCAGCTTCCAGAGAGGAAGAAGTGATAATAATAATAATAAAAGAAATGCAGACCGGCTTTCTGACGGCAACGCCCGCCGGCGCCGGCGCCGTCTTATTGCGCTCCGGCATCCGCCGGCGATGCCACATCGGCTCTTCAAACTTCCCTCTCCCCCTGACCATACCTAAATTACAGTTACAGCCGCTCCGCACTTCCCGCGGCTCCGTATGGAGCGCCGCCGCTTTTGACGTTATGCGCGATTACGGCTCGGCGGCGTTTCAGGACGCCGGAGCGATGGCGCTCACCATCGCCGGAGCATACGCTCTCGTCTCCACTTTCGACGGCTTAACGCAGCGCAATCTCATTCCGCAGGTTCTCTCTATCTCTATCTCTTCACCGTAGACACGCACACGCTCGCTAATCGCTATCGATCTGAATCTGAATGTGCATATATATATATATATATATATATATCTGCATGTGAATGATTTATGATTGTTCGTAGCTAGGTTTTCACATTTTTGGTATAAACAAATTACAGGTTATATCTAACTAGACTACCCAGCCAGTAACTGAGGCAGTTAGCACTACTTTAGGCTTTCCACATATGGACATATTGAATTTTTAGTCATTTACTGCCTTCAATCTTTTTGAATTTTCATGTTTTATGCTTCTGAACCCAAAATCAAAACGGCACTCCCTGTTTTTTTTGTCTTCATTTTAATGGATTGATTCAATATGTGTTAGGGCACAAAACTTTTCCTTCAATTTTCAAATCTCAATAGTTGTATGCAGATTGTTTTCAAAAAATAGTTGTATGCAGAATTGCAATTTTCTAAGAAATTGCAGGTAGAATCCAAAGTGGGTTTCACTGTACATATTGGGCCTCCCTCCCACTGTCTTACTACTGTACTGGGATTTTTTTAATGTAGCAATAAAAGCTGGCAGCTAGGCTGTCTGCCTGTCTCCTATCGTTTTTTATTGTTTACCGTGGACTGGGGAGAGAATACATTTTTTTCTGCTCTTTTTGCTAAATCGGGAGAAACTATGCATTTTTTCTTTTAAATAAATAGCTGGAGAAAGTGAGAAACTATGAATCTATGATTTTATATATATATATATTTTTTTTCCTTTTTAGGTTCTTTGGCTCAAGAAACTGGACATTTTGGATTTGTATAAATTAATTTGCATTTAGTAGTACTAGGTGTTGATCCTCGTGTAACCTTGCCCTATTGCTGCTTACAGAGAAGGGCATTAGATTGATAGTTGTGCATTCTTTAAAAGTAAAATAGTACTTTTGAGAACTAATTGTTTCTATATAAGTTTTTTTTTTTTTTTTTTAAATACTCATTATTCTTTATAAGGTAGTATCTGTTCTATATAGTTTCTCAAGTAAGAATTTAAGCCCACCACTATGAGCCAATATTGGCTCCACTAAAGCTCGAACCCACCCCTCCCATGTGGGGGTGCAATCGAGTGCCACTAGACCACAATGTCTTTAGCCATAATAGACAATTAAATGACTAAATATGTTTAAATAAATTAACAGAGGCCAAAATTTCAAAATTGAAACAATTTAGGGGACAAAAGTGTTATTTTCCTTTCTTGATATATTTAATGCAATGTTTATCTCATCGACAAAATAGTTGGCAGTGAGATGCATTTATTCAATTCATTACCTTTTTTTAGTTTTGGGAATTTATGTTGTTGCAATGTTGCTCCATTTTTTCCAAAACAGAGTTTAAGCAGGAAGCTGGTCCATATACTATCTGGGCTGCTTTTCATGGCATCCTGGCCTATTTTCAGGTATCAACTGTGTTTTCAAAAGATGGTTGTTGTCTAGCATATATAATACGAGTATATAAAATGTAAACTGTGTATTCTTACTATCAGCGTAAGTTTTTAGTTGAAATAGAATGCATCATTCAATTGTCTACTAACGATTTAGAGGTTAGGTTAGCACGTCAAAAGGGGCTCGCTACTTTGCTTCCATTGTCCCCATCCTAAACTGCCTTAGGCTGCTTGTCAATGGCCTTCGGTTCGCTGATGATGAAGGACTCGTTAAGTCTGTCACTCGGGAAGGAAATCCAGAGTAACTTCAATCTATCTCTTTATGGTCAAATTGAAAGTCCGCTGTAAATACATGTTAATAGGCACATGTGACATTTATTCACTCCTTACATTTGCAGAGAACTGCTTCGAGGCCCATTGTACTATGTCATGGTACTGATTTTATGTGCACTTGTCTTCTGGCGCGAATCTCCAGTTGGAGTGGTTTCACTAGCAATGATGTGTGGTGGAGATGGTAAGATCAACCTTATGCTCTCAATTATATTCATGTGCTTATTTGAACTACTTGGGTAATTTTCTTTTCACCTTGGCATTTAACAGGTGTTGCTGATATCATTGGAAGAAGATTTGGGTCAGTAAAAATTCCTTACAATCAACAAAAGAGTTGGGCTGGTAGTATCTCCATGTTTGTTTTCGGTTTCTTGATATCACTCGGGTACTGTTAAACTTACAGTCTGATTATCCATTTAATCTTTTAGTTAAGACCGAACATCCTTTAATGCTGACATTTAGCGTTCCTCTTCTTCTGTGTGGTTTAAGGATGCTGTGTTACTTCTCAGCACTCGGATACTTTCACTTGGATTGGATCCCGACGATAGAAAGAGTGGCGGTGGTTTCGTTGGTGGCAACCGTGGTGGAGTCTCTCCCGACCAACGGAGCTGTGGACGACAACATCTCGGTTCCTCTAGTAAGCATGATAACTGCTTCTTTGAGTTTTGGTTTGTAGAGTAGGGATTCAAGGCCAGAACTGAACCTCCATGATTAATGAATCAGTGAGAATGTGTTTGGTCTTCATGTGCTGTCTCTACAAGCTAATTAAGGTTCCCATAAAACCAGTTTTTAAAGGAATATGTTTAACTAACTACTTAGAATGCAAGAATTGGGCCCAACTGCTAATATAATTTGTTCCCTGCTTAGCCAAATCAATGCATTCAAGCTCTATAAATATATTCTACCAACCATTTCTTAGCAAACTAAACATGAGTACTCCATAGTATGAATTCCACATCTCTTCTTTTGAGTAAATTAAAAGTCTTTGTTCGAACCTTGTAAATGAAATAAGAAACATTGTTCGGATTAATTACAATTATTCAAATATGAGAAATTGCAAATCCTATTCCCATAGGAATTGCAATTTCATAATACATAGGAAGAACGTTTGGAGCGTGAATGATGACCAAATTACCCTCCAAATAATTCGACATCTTTCCATAAGAATTACAATTACACGAGCATTTTGATTTTTATACTACTTATTTCCTTTCAATTACCATATATATCAAACACTATAATATAAATTTTGAATAATTCTATGCATGTCTGTCAAAAATAAAATCTGAATTCCTATTTTATTCTTACCTTATTTCTTCCTATAAACGTACAATTTCTTTCCTTCTTAATTCCCTTATATAGGACTTTTGGTTTGGAGGAAGGAATTAAGAGAGAAAAAATTGTGATTCGGTGAGAAAAGAATAAGGGTGAGAAAAGAATAAGGTGGAAATAAAGTAGGAATTCAAATTACATTGTTTGTAAAGTGGAATAGAACTACTGGGAATATAAATAGAAAAATTGATATAAATATTAAAATGCTCCTATGTAATAATAATAATAATTAAGGATAGTAGTGTCATTACATTCCTTTTTCATTTTCCGCCCTCATTAAATTGCAATTTATAGGGATATTATGAATTGTAATTCTAATTTTAATTTAATTACAATCAAATTACGATATACCAAATGTGCCCCAATCCATTGTTTGGGGCTAAAATGTCTCTTTCATTTCTAAATATTTGACTGTTCCATACGTACACGGTACACATATGACATAACACATGACCTGTCTTTCTCTGATATCCACTCAAGTCACATTCTGAATCCAAACAATCCAAAATATTAAAAATCTTACATTAATTACAATGTGTCATGACTCACGAGTTTTTTTTTAATCCCTGTAATTTGTAATAGCACTTTCTTTGTCTTGTTTGTATTTTAATTCTAGGCATAACAAAATTTCGTCCAACCAAATGATTCTTTTTTGTCTTTTTTAAATTCACACCAAACATACAATTTACATATATCTAAGTTTTTAAGGTTTCAATTTGTACATTGCAAATGAAACAAGCGTTGGGAAAATTTTATAATTAAGTTCAAAAATATTTGGTTTTTTTTTTAAAAAAAAAAACTTAATCTGGAAGATGCAATGATGGATCATTGAACAATCACAACCCCTCTCATGCTGAATTTTTTAATTACTTAAAGTCTAATGTGATTATGAGATATTAAGAGATGTAAGAGTCAAAAATAATAATTAATTTACTATTTCCAACAAATTATAGAGTTACCAACCTTGTGTCAATATTTTAAATTCACGTGATTTACCTTAGTGCTTAAAATTGACTTGTTGATTTAATGGAAATGAAAGTGGGAGCATGTGTGTGATTAAGAAGATGGGAATAGTTAAATAGGCAATATCATTTCTTTGCGCGCCAATTATGAGGTTTTTGTCTGAAAATGTGGACCCGCGTGGAAAAGAAGGCACGCTTTGTTTGCGTGTTGAGCGCAACTTGTATGGGTTAAAATCTTCTGTATTTTATTTACTTTTTGTTGGCAGACTTTTTTTTTTTCTCTTTTATCATCTATTTCCTAATCACACCTGTAAAAACTCTTTAAAAATCACAATGACACTAAATTCATGGATTGATTAGCAATAACTCAACTCATAATGAAGCATTGGAATTGGATTGGTTAGGGAGGCAATTGGGTCATCATTTGAATATTTGATTGTACAATACCTAACAGACAATGCCATTACATTCACGCCACCAATATTATTTGCCCAATGACTTATAGGCTATAGCCCAATGATACCTTTTACACTCAACCCACTAAAATAATAGCATATGGTATTCTACCTAAAACCCCTAATATAATAACTTATTTTATATTCTTGTTAGTTGTTAATTAATAGTGTCTTAAGGTCCTGGTGTGAGCATAAATATAATATAAACATAAATGTGCAGGCCAACTATCAGCTTAGGCTTTTAGTTGAATGGAGCACATGATTCAATTCTGGGGTCTTCTCCCCTATTTTTTGATCCCAAAAAATAAAAAAATTTATGGAAAATAAAAAGGCACTCCCTAAATAGTATTTAGAGATGTTCTATTCATTAATTCAGTTAATTTCAAATTAATTTAAAATTCATTTAAATATTTTACCTAATAAAGTTCTTACTTAATATGATCTCTACATTAAAATTAGTTAGTTGTTCAATCTTTTGATTAAGCTATTAATCAATAAAAAAACGTCGTGTAAAATGAAAATCATTTCAAACAAACTCATAATTTTGACATGAATTACAATGTCTTTGCCCAAACACTTGGAATTAGTTGATTCATACTTATGTGAGGGGAGTTTGTTCCACGAAAATTTTAAAAACACCAAACTAAATGTTTTATCATACGCCAAGGGCCTTGTGGTTCAGTGGCATCAAACCCTTCTCTGTATACGGGAGGTGGTGGGTTCGAGCCTCAGTGGAGGCGTTGCTGTCTCTTTGTTCTTCAGTAGGTTGAGAAAGTAGTTTATGAACAGATACTACACTGTAATAAAGTCAGTAGCATTCAAAAAAAAATGTATTATCATACGTTTAGGTATGTTAGTTTTAGTGTTTTATTATGATTATGATTTCGTGTTTTATTAAATATAATAAATGAGTTTACGACATTTTATCAAGTTTATATATATATATATATATATATATGCATACCTATTATTGGGATATAGATTATAGACTAGTGGTGGAAAGGACGAATAACGATAATAATTGATAGGACCGCCAATTGCTGGGTGAAAAGTTCAAACCCCAATTTAGGTATTAGACTTTTATGCGTGCAATATTTAGACCATCTATTGATCCACTAGCACATATTTCTCAATTTTCTTCTCTAGTCGGCCTTTGTAGTTGGGGCTCAACCTGTATTAGTTCATAATCAGGTAAGAACCATACTCAATGTGAGAATCGACAAATTCATTCTAATAGATGTAACCATTGAAAATAAATAAACCTTTGATACCAAAACCACCATCATCATCTTCGTGGTCTTTTCATCAAAACCATCCATATTCAATTATTCATTATGCATTCCAATGATACAAAATACAATTAAGAAAACAATGATGCCAAAAACGATGATTGTTAAGAAGAAACAATGTGTTGAATTAATGATGCTTAGGATGCCGATATGATGCAAGGCTAATAGGGGGTTAAGGCAAAGCCCAACACCCAATTATTTATATGTTTTAAAAAAAAAAAATTATTTATTAGAGTGTATACTTTATATTAATTTATTTGCTCCACCACCTGATATGATGGGAAGCTAATGAAAAACTAGAAAAAAAATCACTAATTACTTTTTTTTTTTTAAATTAATATTGCATGAAGTATATTTGCCAAGGGCCTTGTGGTCCAGTGGCATCAAACCATTCCCTTTATACGGGAGGTGGTGGGTTCGAGCTTCAGTGCTGTCTACTGAGAAAGTAGTTTATGAACAGATATTACATTGTAATAGAGTCAGTAGCATTCAAAAAAAATTGATCGACAATATTCTTATCGATTTATTTTTAAAAAATGACAGAAATATTTCAAAAAATATAACATTATTCTTTATAAAATATTCAAATTAAAAATCTTGCTCAATCAGTGGATTATATAGATACTCAAACTAATTTATCCAAAACATTAACTGAATTTTCAGCCATCACATCAATCAATATTCAAGAACATTAACTACAAGAAAAGAATCTTTATCTCATTATATTTTTTTAATTTTTTAAAGAAAATCTTTATCTCATTTAATTACAGGGGTAAGTTAGCCACCCCTTAACTTTTCTAAAAGCCCCATTTGTACGCATATCTAATAGAAATTTTTTTACAAATCCTTTTTACTTTTTCCTAAAAGTATAATTATCAAAAATCTAATTTCTAGATGTTGATTTTTTAATTTCAACTTGACTATTAAAGTATTAATTAAATTAAAGGAAGTGATGTTTCCAATATATCCTTACTTTCTAATATTAAACAAATAAAGTTAAAAACTTTACGAATATAATTTATTATTACTGAAAATTTTTATCACAAAAGATTATTATTTTTTATGTGTACGGATGATTATAATAGTTCTTGCGTATAAGTGTACGGATGATTACATAAATACAACTATCTTGCTTGACCACAATGTCCTTTGGCGTGAGACAATTATATTATTCAATTTTTTTGTAACAACTAACAAGCATACTTACGTTCAACATTTAAGAGTACTTGATTTTCTTACTTGAAAAAAAATGTGTACTTTTTGTAATGCTTTAAAATGAAGTTTGGTATGATATTTGCTTTCACGAATGAAATAAAGAAACTTATGAATCAACCTAAACACATAATGAACAAGAAAAAATGAAGATAAAAAAAGTACTTTTGGTATGTAGTAGGAAATGATGTTTGATAATATAGGAAGTTTTAAAGGAAGAAAATGGTACAATTACGTTGGATTGTTATAAGGGGGTTAAATGTTGGACGGAGATAGATTGGACTTAATCGATTATTTAAATAACTCGATATAGTATATGTCAAGTTAAATAGAATGTTTGTACGATATCAAATAAGAAGCGTGCAGTGTGAAATTGCTTTAATTTATTGCTAATAAGTGCACTTGCCAAATTGGTACACCATTATTACCAATCACTTGTACGAAGGAAACCTCTAGCACACATCATGTCACAAAATTGCATATAGACATTGAATTGAAGCTTTATAGTGACGAATAATAGTACAATTTTAGAGGGTGGTAAATTATGTATAAGTTTCCTTGGATTAGTACACTCTTATTTTTTTTTTCTTTCTTTTTTTTCTTTTTGATAATCTAAATTTGTTGACTTCGTTGAACTATATCGTAGATTCACAAACTTCTTACTAGATCTAAAAGAATGTAAATCGAGTCAGTCTATTTTAGACTTAAAATCAAACTATATACTTATGCATACAAGAAACCTAACCCAAACTCAAATTTCAATGTTTGTGGCAGGAATCAAACTCCACCATGTAGTTGGAAACGACTACTCCCTTGTCCCATTTTATGTGTCTGGTTCGGTTAACGATGCTTGACTGAAGTTATTTTTAATTCAATTTTTCATAATATTAAGTTTAGTATTGATATACAAAATTTATATATTTAGAAACTACAATACTATTAAACACAAAAAAAAAAAAAACAAAAACAAAAACAAATTTAAAAATAAGTAAAAATAATACAGAAAATAAACAAAGAAAAAAAAAGTTAGTTTGACCAATGAATAGTAAATATGACAGATAAAATGGGACAGAGGGAGTATTAAATAAGATTTCTCATTCACTATGGTGAATTGGTACAATTCTTATTGGATTCAACATATTTTGGAACTTTATATATCTTTAAAAAAAAAAAATTTAAATCAAACGAAGAAGAAAAAATTAATGTAAAAACCAATCTTAGAAATGAATGCGAGATTAATTTCATTTTTGAATTTAAAATTTTTAAAAATTACATACAAGGTTAAAAAGTTTTATTTTTTGTGAAAGAGACGTGAATCATTATTTAAATAAGAGACTGTTTGATACTTGCTGGATAAGTTAAGTAGAGTGACTAGAGTGTTATAAATTAGGTAATATTCAAACCAAAGAAGCAAGGAAATAGTAGGTTGAGGATAGTGATGAGGAAGAGGACCATCTCTCATCTCCAATTCTACCTCCATATTTAATACCAGCAAATATAGCTGCACTGCATATTTAATTAGCAGTAGGTCAATACAATGGGGATCATATCATATCATTTCATATCCGAAACTGGTACTCCACTTATATTGACACCTTTTACCATTAAGATCTTACAACGTTAAATAGTAAAAATATGTATAAAAAAATCGTATCAATTTTTTTAATAAATAATGGAAGTAAGATAATTATTGTATTTGTAAAAATATTGCTGTCTTTTTTTATTCATAGTAATATGCAATTTAACTATTCAACATTTTTTATTCATTTCATTCTATTTATAGCCAAAAGTACATATCGAATTTGTAAATGACATTTATTAAGATTTTGAATGTCACATTTATTAATGTTTACCATTGTTTATCCCCCTTACCCCCATTGTTTATCTCCATAGGCCCAACCTTTTCTTTCTTGACCCTATGTATTTATGTAAATATTAGGCATGGGTTCATAAATAATACGGAATAGTAATATATACTCTTTCTATTTTGCAGTTATATTTATTATTTATTAGTTAAATAATTTTTTTCCATCGCTTATGTTTTTTATAATTTTTAAATTTAACTGTTTAATATAGTTTCTATATATATAAATTTGTTATATTAATACTAAGTTAATTATTATGCCAAATTAAATTGTAAACAATTTCAATAAAGTCTTGTGACAAAGAAAATGGGACTGTGGATTAAATTTGTGAATATTAAATATTAAGCGCAAAATTTGATTTTTGTATAGCGCGTTGTTGAGTGTTGTAATATTTAATTTTTTCTCATGCCACATTAATTACAACTATTTTTCAAAAATTGCCACTTAATTACATGACTTTTTATGTATTTTAGGCACATCAGAGTGTCAAAGACCTTGTGATCTAGTGACATCCGGTGTCCCGATTAACATTCCCACATGGATGGTGGGAGTGGATTCCACCTCCTCAGTGGAGGCACCTGTTGAGAAAGTAGATACTACATTGTAACAGAGTCAATAGTATTCAAAAAAAGGAAAGGAACATCAGACTATCAGAATAGGTAAGTTTTCTCAACTTTTGATTTTATTTTTTTTTAATAATAATGATTTGAAACATAGAGGAAAGAAGTAAGAAATAACTCAAATTTTATAATGATTTGAAACATATAGGAAAGAAGTGAGAAATAACTCAAATAAGAAATGTTTTTATGTTGAATACTTGATTTTGCATAATTTTTTTAGGAAAAAGGTAGTCGCGTGATTAGTGTCTGACTAACGTGCACATCAATTGATGACCACTCTAACTTTTATATTTTTTAAATTTATTTCCTTTTCCATCTAACTTTGCAATAAATTTAACAAAAAAAAAAGTATCAAAATCTTCAAACCATTTGATGCTCTTAAATGTAAATAATAAATAGTATGCTATTTATGATTAATCAATCACGCAATATAAAAAAAGAATGTCGTTCAGACTTCAGAGGAATAATTGTAGAAACTGATTAGAAGTACTGGAATAATTGTAATTATGAATATGAAGTTTCGAAAGAAACATGCGTGATTCGCAACAACCTCGAAGAAGTCGAGACACCAAAAAAAAAAAAAAAAAAAAAAAAAAAAGTCTTCCCGCGACGGCGCTTCAAAATTGAATGTTCAAAGTCCGTAGCCCAGATTTGAAGGCAAACCCACTCCGCCATGCGCGGCACGTGAAGCGATGGCTACGTGCTCTCCCCGCGGGGCCCACCTTAACAAACCCACTCGCCACTCGCGACTGCGCCCCACGCTCATATCTCCGCCAATCAATCTTCATTATTACTCCGTATTTTTTATTTTTTATTTTTGAAATCAGCAGACGTTGTATTAAACGTTTTTTTTTTAAAAAAAAATAAATAAATTTTGAATGTTGACAATGTCTTCGGACTTCGGCAATCCAATTCTGACCATTGACAATTGGAGTTGTGATATTATTATCTTCTAGATATTTAATCACATAGGATTATATTATATTGTTAATTTATTATGCACATTAAGTCATGAATTTCCCAAAGTCCAACCTTAATGGCAAGTGTAATTTGACTTGTGTTTCTTAGTCATTCAAAAATTCATAACGCAGCATTAATAGCTTGCCCATCAAGCTAATTCACAACATAATATAATGGATAATGTTCATTCTATTGCTTTTCACACCAAATTTTATATAAAATCTGATGCAACATAATTCCTTTTTATATTTAACGAGTTAATTATGTGAGAATCTAACAGAATTGGTCGAGCGATGACTTGGTAATCACCTAATTTTAAATTTAATTCTCAATTTGGTCTATCTGCAAAGAGGAGTTTCACATAGAATCAATGTTTCAGAAAGCGTTAGGCGCTAGTCAAGTGCCTAGGCGGCAGAAAAATCTGAGTATATCATCTCCACTTTTCCCACACAGGGTTAGGAGTTGTTAGACTGTTATAACTCTGCATATGTTAAATGGTTAGTTGAGTAAATGGCTAGAGAAATATAGAAGATGAGTAGTCAAGCAAACGAAAAAAATAAACCACTCAGCTGAGTTGGGCACCGATTCGATCGAGTAAGGCACTTGACTTGACTGAGTTAGGCGCTCAACTTAACACCTAATCGGCCAGTTAATCTGTCGACAAATTAAAAGTTGTCTAGGACTGAAGTCGCCTAGATCGATTTTTAAAACAATGCCTAAAACACATTTGATATATCACCCAAAAAAAAGTTGATGATTGAACTTGATGTCTCAATGTGTGGTCATATTGATTGATTGAGAAAATTATGAAGTTGTGTGTAAAAACACATATAATCTACGGAATAATATTTTTAACATTGAAATAAATTATTTTAATAATGTAATTTAGAGAATGAATAAAGAATGATCTGAATGGTTTTCTAGAATAACACAGGGTGTCTACAGCCTAGTAATAGTGGAATATGCAATGACAACATGGCCTACCTAGCCAACAAAAGCTGCCCACTTGAGATTTCATAATATTAACTTATAATAAATTAATATATTTAAATTATTTTGCAATCTCTTCATTCAACTTAATTGGCTCACAATTTAAGTCTAAGGAAGTATTCTCAAATACATAATATATATTTTAATACTTAACTTTGTGCTTCATCTTCATCAAATTGCTAGATGTATGTATGTGTGTGATGTTATTTCTGAAATGCGTATTTTTAAAAATTTGAATTTTAAATATTGAAAGTAAAATTTGTTTAACTGGATACTACAAATCAAACTCATGTAATAAATTTTTTTATTTTATAAAAACCTCTATTTTTAAATTTTAAAAGATATAACTTTACTAAATATAAATACGTTACGACATTTAAGACTTCATACTTTTTAAGATTTCATGATTATAAGTGAAAAAAGAAAGATAATTTAGACCAACTTTTTATGATCAAAAGACGTAGTTTGTAATAAATTAATGTCACATTGTTGGGCATTCATTAATTACTTGTAATTTAATTAATATCAAAGTTTAAATTCAAAATGTTTCATTAATTATACCATAAATTTCAAAATAGTGGTATAGTCAATCCATAGATTTATTCAATTTAGTAATGTGTTGTCTAAATTGAGAAAAATTTGCATAATTTATGAATAATTTTGAATGAACGGCTAGTCGGGTACTAAATTGAAATATTATTACACAATTTCATTTACAGTAATAGATATTTAGTTTTTGTTGGATGACAACGGGAACTTGTAGTCATTATATGCTGGTACACACTTGTATAAATAGTCCGCATTAAAAAAATGAATTATACATATAATGATCTGAACTGAATTATCATAATTTATAACGTGAATATATGATATATGGGCAAAACATTGAAACAAACGAATTGGAAATGCAAAAAGACAATTTACATAGGAAGTTTCAAAATCAAAGGAGTAACAAACAAACCATTGCAAGTCTACTTCCATCGCGGAATCTTCTCCAAAACCCCCATACCCACTACGACTTCTCTCTCGTCTTCGTCTTTGTCTTGACTATTCTGATTTCTTAGGAGCAGATAGATATGTTATATGTATATAGAGGTCGGGAGGGGGACACATGTATTCTTGATATAATGCTCTCTGCAAACTCACCTCCAACTCAGCACAGCCGGTGAGAGACAGACTTTTTTTCCGGCGACAATTGTCTTCCATTTCCCCTCTCTCCGACATAATCCCATCATTTTTCGGGCAATGGGTTCTAACCCAATTCCGACATCCTCAGCCCACGCCGGCTGGAGAAATAAAAGCGGCAATAGCAGTAACAGTAATAGCGATTCTCGAGCTCTCATATCCCCTTTGGCTTTCTTCTTTTTCTCGTTTGTGCTGTTGGGCTCAATTGCGGGCCTCTATACTCGCCTCCTACTCGCACCTAATGTTCATGCGTCACTCTCCACCTCGGGCTGCCACGAGGATAATGAGGGATCATGGGCCATCGGTGTTTTCTATGGCGACTCTCCCTTCTCTCTCAAACCCATTGAAGATGTAAGCTCCGCATTCTGGAATTTTCTTTCTTTGTTTTGCTTGTTTTCAGTCAAAAGTTTTCATATTTGGTAATTCCCAGATACGTTTAGGTGGTTCTGGATTCCATTCTTCTTCAGTTTGAACTTTCACACTGTTTTAGATTCCCTGATTTAGACTTTACATTGCAGTTTACTCAATTATAATTTTTTGAGGTTCTGGGTTTTTTCTTTTGGTTCCTGGGAATTATTGACTTTGGTAAAACCATGGTGATTTATGGGTTGATTCCCCCTTCCCTTTCTTATCCCTTTGATGGTTTAAGTTTTTTTTTTGAGTTTTGTTGGAATTTTGGTTGTTGTTGACTTATGAGTGTGGTGGAAATGGATGCAGATGAATGAAGAGAGGCCTAAGGCTGCAGCATGGCCAGTTGCCAATCCAGTTGTGACATGTGCTTCTGCTTCTCAAGCTGTTCCCAGTAATTTTGTTGCTGATCCATTTCTTTATGTTAAGGTAAGCTTTTTTAGGCCTTATTTGGTAATTGTGATCACTTGTTTAAAGCTTATAAATATAGTATGGTTTATATAAAATTGTGCAGTGATTTGGATTATGCTTAGTCAGGATGATGTTAAATTGTTAACTGTTCTGCTATTCATATATTCAAGTTGGGCAATACATAATTAGGCAGCGAGTATTAATAATGTAAGGGTGCATCATGGAGGGATTCGTGAGCAAGTTTACTACTATTCTGTTTTTGGTATCTTCATTATTAAATTGACAAATGAGGTCAGGGGATGTGTAATTAAGTTGGTAAACATAACTAGAGGGCTTTTAGTTTATGGCAAGTGGTATTAAATAGGAAGGTAAAAGGTAGATTAGTTCATTTCTTAAAGATATTCCCTTGGATTTTTTCTAGTGTTTGTTTCACCGTCTTATAGTATTGCCTATACATGGTGAGGCTGCGTATTTTATATGCTGTGAAGATGACAAGATTTTGTGCTGTAAGGTCCCCTCTACGTCAACTAGTTTTGTCATTAGAAATGGAGAGGACCAGCGGCAATTTGATGGCAAATGAAAAGAGATTATTTGTTATGAAGTATATGTTTTTATCTGTGAAAGTAGAACTAAATGGATTTTGACGTGTCTAGTCTAAATGCATTTTCCCCCTTCTGTCTAGCTTTCCCTGTTTCTTATCTCACTCCGAAAGCTTGCCTACTGCCAATGTAGTAAATGGAGTCATCAGAAACGCATCTAATTATAGTTTTATGTTCGAAATTTTATTTCTTCTGAAAACGTTAGTGACTTTCGATGTAGTGTCTGATTTTTGTTCACGCATTTTCAGGGAGACACTCTTTTCCTGTTCTTTGAAACTAAGAATGCAATCACAATGCAAGGAGATATTGGTGTTGCTAGAAGTACTGATAAGGGAGCAACGTGGGAACAGTTGGGCATTGCTTTGGATGAAGATTGGCATCTCTCTTATCCATATGTCTTCGACTACAACGGGAATGTAAGATATGAATTCCATTACAACTTGCCTGTTGTAAGCATGTCATTTATGGATATTTTATGTGTGAACTCTTGATTGTCGTCTCATATCTAACAAGCTTGAGAATTACGAAGAAAAATAAAACAAGGGTGGGTATGGAAGGGGAAACACTGAAAATACTTGATAACTAGCTGTGGTATGATCCATAAGGTGGGATTCCTAAATTTAGTAGTGTCCATTACCTATTAAATTACTAATTGTTGGGCGAGGACTCAGAGAGTTGAGTCCAGCATTTTGCCATGTGGCGCTGACTGCTATGCAAGTATAAAGAAATAGAGTTGCGCTTTTGTTACTAGTGGTAAGCGCTTGATCCTGAAAATTGGTACCACGTCACAGGTTCAAAGGCTTGTAGGTGCTGGGGGGGGGGGGGGGGGGGTATAAGATTCAGAGACATTCAGTCTTGTTTTGTATTACACTTTCTGGCCCGCAGTATCTTCTGTGACAGATTGTAATTTTGCTATTCTTGTGTCCATGATTAATGAATGCCACGTGACTCTGAATCGAAGTGACAAAGTCTACTTTTGATTGCATCATTGATTCTATTGTTCTGAAGCATATTGTTTTCTGCAGACATATATGATGCCCGAGGGGAGTGCAAAAGGGGACCTTCGTCTGTACCGAGCTGTAAATTTTCCCACCGAGTGGAAACTGGAGAGGGTGATAATCAAAAAGCCCCTGGTAGATTCTTTTATAATTCCACACGATGGGAAGTACTGGCTTTTCGGTTCAGATCACAGTGGTATTGGCACACAAAAGAATGGACAATTGGAGATCTGGTATAGTACCACTCCACTCGGTCCTTGGAAGCCACATAAGAAGAACCCCATTTATAACACGGATAAAAGCATGGGAGCTCGAAATGGCGGTAGACCGTTTGTGTATAATGGCAACATTTATCGCGCTGGTCAAGACTGTGGTAGCACATATGGACGGCGAGTACGCCTTTTCAAAATAGAGGTTCTTACAACTCACGAGTTCAAAGAAACCGAAGTTTCCTTGGGCATCAAGGAGTCTCTTAAGGGACAGAATGCCTGGAATGGTGCTCGCAGTCATCACCTCGATGCTCAGCAACTGAGCACGGGAGAGTGGATTGCTGTTATGGATGGCGATCGTGTGCCCTCAGGAGACGTAAATCGTCGATTTGTTCTTGGATGCACCACAATTATAGGCGTTGCTGCACTTGTTATGCTGCTGGGAATGCTCCTTGGGGCGGTGAAATCTATTGTACCCCTAAGTTGGTGCCCGCACAATGTGGGAAAGAGAAGTGACGTTTTATTGACTTGGGAAAGGCCAAACTCGTTATCTTCAAATCTGAGATTGTTTTGCAGTCGGTTGAACCGTGCCAGCTTGTCTCTCCGTGCGAGAATAAAATCAAACACCTGTACCGGGAGGTTAGTTATCGCTTGTACATTTGTAGTGGCAGCTGTATTAATGTGTTTGGGAGTTAATTACATCTATGGAGGTAACGGTGCTCAAGAACCCTACCCATTGAACGGTCAGTATTCTCAATTCACTTTACTAACGATGACCTATGATGCTCGGATGTGGAATTTGAAGATGTACATTAAGCATTACTCGAGATGTTCTTCGGTGCGTGAGATTGTTGTAGTGTGGAACAAGGGGACACCTCCCGAGCTGAGCGAATTCGACTCTGCTGTGCCCGTGAGGATAAGAGTGGAGGAAAAGAACTCGCTGAACAATCGGTTCAAGGTGGACCCATTGATCAAGACTCGAGCTGTTCTCGAGCTCGACGATGACATTATGATGACTTGTGATGATGTGGAACGGGGATTCAAGGTGTGGCGTGAGCATCCAGACCGGATCGTCGGGTTCTACCCTCGACTCGCCAATGGGGCCCCGCTGAAGTACCGAGCTGAGAAACACGCCCGAGAACACAACGGATACAATGTGATCCTGACCGGTGCAGCCTTCGTTGACAGTCACTTAGCTTTCGAGAGGTACTGGAGCGAGGCAGCCAAGCCCGGGAGGGAAGCCGTGGACAAGCTCTTTAACTGCGAGGACGTGCTGTTGAACTACTTGTATGCAAACGCAAGCTCTTCCACAACAGTCGAGTACGTGAAGCCTGCTTGGGCAGTCGATACATCAAAGCTTTCTGGCGTCGCGATCAGCAGGAACACACAGGCTCACTATGGCGTCAGGAGCAACTGTCTGCAGAAGTTTTCGGAGATTTATGGGAGTATAACACACCGGAAATCAGTGTTCGGTAGCCGGACAGATGGCTGGGACGTATAGCCGGTAAAGAATTCTAACATTCGTGTCGAAATTTTTTCATTTTTCTTGATAAATACTCCCTTTGAGGTTTCTGTTGGTATAGGTTTTGTTCTTCTGTTTTTTTGGTTTGTCATTTTACCTGCTGTTGTGAATACTCCAGTCAATAGATAGTTGTAGTGAGTGGAAAATGTAAAATGTATATTGGCTTTAATTTGGAAAAAAACATGTATTTATGGTTCTTTGGCATCCTATGTTGGATTTCAACAAGTTTTGCACAATGTCAATTGTCAATCAATACTAGAACACCAACACCCTCATTCCTATTTTCCTTTATCATATTCTATAATACCCAAGAAATATTATTCCCTCCGTCTCATTTTATGTGTCTAGTTCGGTTAACGAACTGAAGTTATTCTTAATTTAATTTTTCACGATGTTAAGTTTAGTATTAATATATAAAATCTATACATTTAGAAACTATACTAAAAGTACTATTAAATACAAAAAATTAACTTTAAAAATAAGTAAAAAATATTAAAGAAAATAATCAAAGAAAAAAGAATTGGTTTGACTCATGTATAGTAAATAATGAGACACAGTGAATATAATGTTGTACGTAAAAATATTATGTTTTCAAAATAAAAGTGAAATACGATATCTTTTACATATAGTATTAAATATATCATAAAATTGTTTGATATGTCAATGTGTACTTTTCACGCTTTAAGTCAAGTGTTATGCATAAAAATTATAGATACAAAAAATATATACGAGTATGTATATTCCACTCCAAGTATCAATGTAAAACCTTGCGGGTACAAATCCCTTACTCTTTACTTTAATATCTTAATAGGATTGAAGTTTATCAAATTCCATAAAAAAGAATGATCGAAAATATGAACCTTAGAAAATCAAGAGTGTTGTAAAACAAGATGTCCATTGGCCTGTTTATTTCTTAACTGGTATAGTACAAGGATAATACACTCTAATGAGAATGTATCAAAGTATGTATCAAAGTATAGTTGATGAAGACTCAAAAACCTCAGCCATCTTATTATGGAGAACCATGTTTATATAATACAAAGATATGACAATTACAAAAGATACAATAATAGCTAATAAATGGTACTAAAAATTAATAATGTCCACTTCTAAAAAAATTTGTAACACTCCCTCTTGGACATTATTTAACAAAGAGTTTAATTTTTACTAATACTTTCAAAATAAACAATTAATATTCAATAATCAAACTTCAAATGAGATATTGAGATCTAAAAAAAGAGGCAAAATTAATTATAGAACTCAATATAAGGAGGTATTGTGAACGGTATTTTAATGTAATTTTAGCATTTAGGGGCGTTTGGTTCAAGTTATATAAGATAACTAAGGTTATATTTGTCTGGTAATATAAGATTCCCATGTTTGGTTTAAGATTCCCATGTTTGGTTCAGGTTATATAAGATTCCCAGAGAATGTAACATAACCTCCCGATGAAGTTTTTAGCTATTGGAAGGGAATGTGAGATACACCCCGATTTCTTAGGTAATTTCACGTTCCCTTATCTTATTCCTAATATTGAGCTTTTGAAATTTTAATCAATTTATCTTATTTCCGTTGTCTTATTTACCTACTTCAATTTTAAACCAAACACAGGAATCTAACATTCCCAGCAATCTAACATTCCCTAAGGTAATCCAAACATTCCGTGGATACCAATATTCCGTTGACGAACGTTTGACTAACATGTCCGTCAGCATTTTAGTATTTTCTTTGTCTTTTTTTTTTTTTTTTTTTTTTTTTTTTTTTTTTTTTGTTCTCTCCCTTTTCCCTATTTCTTCTTCGTATTTTAATTTCTAGTTTCCAATAACAATCTTCATTCAGACCGAACTAACTGGTCAGTCATCAGTGCCATTCAAGAATGATGACTAATCAATTGGGATTTATGTCACCAAACAGTTCATAAAATCTCTGAAATGGCTTGAAGTAGAAGGAGAGTGACACAGATCGATCAATCCCATGTATACAGAAACAGTAAGTACTCACTTAAGTTATTCTACTTCCTTTGTGATTCCCTAATGATAATCTGCACTGGGTTTCTTCAATTTAATCCCTTTTCTTCTTCAATACCTTAATTACAACACTTGTTTAAGGGTTTCTTTACTATACTATATATGGTTTAAAATTTCTTTGGCATCTTCTCTGTTTTCTTCATGTTATGTCGGTTGCGTCTACTGGTTCCTGCAGCACAGTAAGAAAGGGGAATGTTACTAGTAATGGGTCATTTCACTGGTAGCAAATGGATATGTAAGATTTTGGCATCTGGCTTAGTCATATTAGATGGCTAGATGGTGTAAATTTTAGTACAAATTTCATATTTTTTTTTGGAAGAAAAATGGAAAATGTCTCTTTGCAAATGATAAAAGAAAGACTTGTCGCAGGGCTAGCTCAGTTTAGTTTGACCAATCACCTTAAAAAGTCTTGTTCCAGTGACAGTGTGAGATTTGAATCCCAATGGATGAAGACCACCCTTGTGGTTCGAATCTCATAGGAACTTTGGAGGTCATTGGGAGATCTTGACTGACCAAAGGTGATGGAGATTCTTGTGGTTCGAATCTCACTGGGAATCTTGGGGTCATTGAGAGACCTTAACTGATCAGAGGTGATAAAAACCCCTTGTGCGTAGAGTGTACAGGCAAGGGTGGGAACTCGGGGACTAATGGGAAACCTAATGTATCAAAAAAAAGAAGAAGTAAGAAACTAGGAATTGTGATGAAATTTGCCTGCTGTACCTGTATGTAAAAGGTGTTCTGATTACGTTTAGTCAGTTTTGGAATAGGAAAAAGTGGCATTGTTAAGAGATACTTGAGGGAGGATTTAGCCAAGATACAGAATGGCTGGCTCTTCATCACAGCCTGAGTTGGGTGACAATGTAAGAAAGGAGCCAGGACCATTGATGAAACTCATCCTACAAGCTGGGAGAGACAAAAGCGCCCCGAGTCAAGGTTTAATGGCGCCAGTGGAGAAAAAGGAACCAGAGAAGGACCTCAACTGGTACCTTCCATTGTACAAGGCAGCACTAAGAGGTGACTGGGAGAGTGCCAAAAATTTCTTCAACCAAGACCCTGAGGCAATCACTGCTAAGATCACTAAAGTCTCCGAGACAGCGTTACACATTGCTGTTGGGACACAAAGGGCGACAAGTTTTGTGAAAGAATTGTTGGAGTTGATACCAACGGAGGCTTTGGTAACTCTAAAGGATCAAGCTGGTCAGACGGCCCTCCACTATGCTGCCATATATGGAAATGTTGAGGCAGCCGAGCTTCTGGTGACTAAAAGTCCTGAGTTGACTAACGTATGGAGTGGCGCAGGATTACTGCCTATTCATTTGGCTGCTGGCTATGCCAACAAGGATATGATTTCGTACCTCTTAACTGTCACCAGAGATGATGTAGAGCCCAGTCCGTTTGCTGACAGATCTGGTGTAGAGCTTCTAAATCTTGTAATATCTGCAGAATTTTACGGTAATGGTTTTAGTTTGAAAAGAACTATGAATTGCAGTCTAGTTATTCACATTATATTATCTTCTCTAAATGTGCAGATTTGGCTTTGTATCTGATCCAGCTTTATCCAAAGCTGGCAACATTGCGATCACCTGCTGGTAATACTGCTCTGCGTGTGATTGCTGGAAAGCCTTCTGCATTTCCAAGCGGAATTAGACTCAATGTTTGGCAATGGCTCATTTATTCATGTTCGTTTATCATCTCCATCTCTCATTTTATGTAGCACTTCCCTTGCGTAGAGTCCTATACTTTCTCAACCTATTGAAGCACAAAGAGTCAGTATCGCCTCCACTAAGGCGAGAACTCATGACCTCCCATATGGGAAAGCCACCACTCTGCCATCTGAGCACAAGGTGCTTGGCCCCAGGCCCTTGACTTAAAAAATAGCTTAATGAGATTTTGTATTCAATGCTGAATTTGGATCCACACTAATGCACAAAAAACATCCTGGAATATTTCATTTCTGAAAGCAAACCTTGCCTGTAAACATAACTTAGATTCTTTAATGATCATAATTGGTTGGGATAATTTTAATGTTCTACTCCTGATAGTTACTCTTGTTGTGAAGGTGTTCCTGTGAAGTTTGGGAATGTCTATAGTCCTGCTAAAATTGGAGACATGGAAAATCCAGCTGCGGGGAACCAAAGGTCCATGCTTATATGCCGATGGGTTCATTTCTTCCGGGAATTTGGCTCTTCTGGTTTGTCCATTAACATGAATTAAATTCCTTGGAGTCTGCATTTGTTATGGCCTTGAATGTTTTTCAGATACATTATTTTCAGAAAATGTTTTCTTTGAGAACAATTGATTCCCCTAGCAATTTTTATCTGTATGGCAGGGTGCAAGAAATGTCATGAAGCAACTTGGGAATTCATTGAATGGTTAGGTATGAAATGAAATTTAATCATCTACGGGCGCGTGGGACTTGCATAAAGACGTATAATATCTGATTTGATTTTCAATTGCAGTGCCATACTTTAAAAGAGTAAGGGACACCAGATTGATGCATTTGCAGACTCTTCAACTCATCAAGCGCTTGTGTGCAGAAGTTGCAGGACTAGATTACTCATCAGCTGCATCAATATTTGACGGTCCAATCCTTTTGGCCGCAGTTTCAGGAATTAGTGAACTTGTTGAGGAGATTCTGGAATCATTCCCCCCGGCAATTTGGTCAAGGAACCAAGAGGGGCATAACATATTCCTACTGGCAGTTGAAAATCGCCGAGAGAACATCTTTAACATCCTGTACCAGATGAGTGAGCACAAACAGTTAGCCACACAGCTTCGAGATGTAAAGAGGAATAACATTTTGCATCTGGCTGGCAAACGAGCACCCCCGGCTCGACTTAGTCTTGTTTCTGGTGCAGCTCTGCAGATGCAGAGAGAGTTACAGTGGTACAAGGTAATTATAAGTGTTATGGAATATATATATTTATATAATATATGGAATCTCTATAGATTAGGTAGTCTTTAGGGATTTAGGTAGGTAGGCATATGGAGACTTAGTTTCTATTCCTATTAGGATAGATTTGGTATCTAGTTTAGTATATATAGAGGCATAGAGAACAACCTATTGTACTTTTTCATTATAATATATTCATACATTCTATTATTCTCTGGTTTTCTCACATACTTTGCTTCCGCCTAACTGGCTGGCGGGTAGTTGTTATTCTCCACCTGCCAGGTCTTTCAATCCTTCAATTTCAACAATAAGCATTGGGTATTTTAAATTAGTATGTCTTGTCAATCACTGAGCATCTCATATGCAGGAAGTCGAGAAATACGTGCTTCCTGACTCCAAAGACGCTAGAAACTCCAATGGGAGAACGCCAGCAGTAGAATTCTCGGTGGAACACAAAGATTTGGTTAAAGAAGGGGAGAAATGGATGAAAGACACCGCGAATTCTTGTACAGTGTCTGCAACTCTCATTGCCACGATAGGATTTGCAGCATCAATTACAGTACCCGGGGGCAACAACAGCGATAGTGGCTTCCCCATTTTCCACAAAAACTCGGCGTTTACTATCTTTGCTATTTTTGATGCCCTTTCCTTGTTTTCATCTACAGCTTCTCTGCTGATGTTCCTGTCCATCCTCACTGCACGCTATGCAGAAAACGATTTTCTGTACTCCCTCCCGAGGAGGCTAATAATAGGCCTTACTATGCTGTTTCTCTCCATAACATCAATGATGGTAGCTTTCAGTGCCACTATCTACCTCGTATTTGGAGAAAAGAAGGCGTGGACTCTCGTTCCAGTGGCCGGATTGGCATGTCTACCCGTGACTTTGTTCGTGACGTTGCAATATCCCCTTCTAAAGGATATGGTAACTTCCACTTACTGCCCCGGGATTTTTGGTAAGCGCAGTGATCGCCTCCTCTTTTAGCTTAATGAAGCCTGCTAGTAGCCATTATAGTATGGGAAGCTGCTTTCACATGCAAGGAAGAAACCAAAAAGCAGCTTAGGCTTTCAGGGTACATTCTTTATGCCTAAATACAGACTTTTGTATGGATCTGTAATATCTGATTGTTCAACATTGAAGTTTCATCCAAAGAATGGCCTTTTGTACTTGGGTTGTATTCTTGATCCTTTCTTGTAAAGTTTTGTTTATATAGTGGAAGTTGTGATTTCAAACTTCGATGGCATTGCTTCATTTCTCCATTGATTGGACCTGCTCTGATTAATCTGCAAAAAGTAGACCACAGTTTTTATTCATTTTTTCCTTCTAATAAAATCAAAACATGCAATAAGACAAGCCTTTTAATTTTTTTAAGGTAAATTTTTCTTGGGATGTGGAAAATTTTAGATACTCCATATTTGATAATTTGTTTTACTAGGTCCGGGTAAGGAAATCTCTTGAGTAGATAATAATTTTTTTCATTAAAATTTTTCCTCTTTTCATCCAAATAAAATGTTGTGAAATTATTTTTAAAATTTCTTCCAACTTGAAAATTTCCATTATTTCCAAAATAGTCTTGAATAAGTTTCTTATCCATTTTAAATATTTCAAAATTTATTTTTTTTTCCAAAAGCGTTTTATAAATTTATTTTTCAAAACAAGTTTGAAACTTTACTCCTTCATCTTCTTTTTACTATTGCCAAATATGATTCTTCTTCTTCTTCATGTTAGTTTTTATACTTACTATTTAATTATATTTTATCTAAAACCCTTACATTTTCATCCCTAACCTACTACCTAATATTCTCCGTTTACAATCCTAACAATATCTATGAACATTATTTGGGTACTTTTTTCCCTTTCTTGGTATTTGTTCTCGGAAGGTTTTCACTTGCATATTTAGACAAGAAGTAGAAGATTCTAGGATATTACATATGTCTAATATCTACCGGGATAAAGATAAGAGGAAATCTTATCACATCAGCTACTATTACACATTTTACATATTTACAGATGAAGATAAGAGAGAATCTTATATCATCCTTTACAACCCAGAGATAAGTTGGTCTTATCTCTTGAAAATTAATGGAAGGGACATGCCCATTCTCTTAGCCATAAAGTCTTCAATTGAGGGTCCCCATTTTGTACTATGAGTATCAATTTATCAAAAAGCAATTGCCTTGTTAAATTTTGTTGGTGCAAAATTTCTTCTCTGTGGGTTCAAATTAATTTCTCTTGTCTTTTCTTTCTTACCGAGAAAAGCATGATGAAAAAGGTCTTGAACTAAAATTTCTGAGAATTTCCTTCTGTTTTTTTATATGTTTGAACCAACTTTGGGCTTGAGTGTTTAACTTGGAAAGGGAAGAAAAACATGGATGCTATTGTTAGAATTTTTGCTCGGACAACTTCCAATTGTTCTTCCAAATCTCAAGAACCATTCAAATTACTTAAGTATGCTAGCAGCGGGAACTAAGTAGGTTGAGAGGACTTTATTCATTCTCTTCCAAGACTTAAAAAGGAGCAATAGAATATTATGATCTCGGTTTTAAAACCCTTTGTAGTACTCTTTACATAATAGTGCAAACTAGGATACCTAATGTACAACAAATAATAGTCAAGAGAGAGAGAAAAGACTAATGTACAAGAAGTCTTTCTTTGGGATCACAAGAGAAACTCGTAGCTATTACTGAAGGTGTGCATGGAGTAAACCCTGCATTGTGATCCTAACCGACAAAGGACCAAAAGAAGGTAAACCAGCCTAGGTTACTCTTAACAGACCGACTCAAACCAAGAAGGCCAATAGGCCGCTCCCACTGAAGTATATGTCTATCTTATAAAGTAACACACCATAGGCTTTCATTTTGTCACAGTCCAGAAATAAGATCTCTGTTGCTTGTAGAAAATGCCCGGGCCATATGTTGATTTGATCATCTCTACAAGGAGGGGAAGTTGCAATGATGCAAACAATCCCACTGGAAGACAGGCAAATGCAAGTGGCAGAATAATCCAAGACTTCTTATGCCCAAAGACAATATAAATTGCAGAGCTAAAGGCCACCATCATGAACATTATGGAGAGGAATAAGTTAACAAGGCCAATGATCAACTTATTTGGCAAGGAGTGGAGAAAATCTGCTTCTGCAAATCGCGTGTTCAGAATCAACAAGAACATCAACACTGAAGTCGTAGAAGAAATCAGAGAAAGGGTGTTTGAAATGGCAAAGATTGTAAATGGCGTCTCGCTGTTAAAGATCGGGTATCCATTGTCGCCATTGCTACCACCTGGCACGGTTATGGCTGCAGCAAAAACTACAGTTGCAATGAGGACCGCGACCACTGTGCATGAATTTGCCGTGTCTTTGAACCATTGTTCCCCTTCTGCAATCAAGCCTTTGTGCTCCTCAGTAAACACCATTGCAGGCGTTTTTCCACTAGAATTCTCCTTCACTTTGTATCCCGGAGTTACAAACTTCTCCACTTCCTGTACAGGAAAAAATTCTGTAATATAAAGAGTGTTATGAAAGTAAAGAGAATATTTCTGAATATGCTGTCATCTGTCATATAGAAAACAAGTTTCCATATGCCTGCCTACCTAAATCCCTAAGACTGCCTAATCTATAGAGATTCCAAATATTAAATATATATTCCAGAGAATGGCTTGCTCAAATGGTGAATGACAAATATCTGATCTTGACCAAAATGTTACCATGGAATAGGTCTAACGAACGAAGCCAATTACCTTGTACCATTGTAACTCGCGTTGCATCTGCAAAGCTGCACCCGTGACAAGATTAAGCCGGTGGGGAGGAGCCAACTTTCCAGCCAAATGTAAGATGGTATTATCATTCGTGTCAATGTTTTGAGTTACCAAATGCGTATGCTCATCCAGTTCACGCAAGAGATTGAATATATTTTCACGTCTGTTCATCACTGCTATTTGGAACAAATCATGGTGCTCCCTGTCCAAAGACCAGATTGCGCTGGGAAATGTCTTTAAAATCTCTTCTACAATCTCATAAATGCCTAAAGTGGCTCCCAAAATAATAGCCGGTTTATATATCAACGCAGACTTCATGTTATTCGTGCGTATGACTTCAGTACATAACGATCTGACAAGTTCCATTGCTTGGCAGTGCATCAGTTTTTTGTCACGCAAAGACTTAACAAGAGGCACTGCAATAAGAATCTTCTCATGCATAAAATAGCTTTAAAGAAAAAATGGAATGAGAAAGGGTAACTTGCAGTATACCTATTCCTTCAATGACTTCCCAGAACATGAATGTAAGTTTTGGCATGCTGAAGATGAAACCAGAACTATCAGGCTATTATTAGTGCATAAATAAGAATAAATTATAAACATAAAAATGATTAGAATTGTATATTCCAGCAGAATAAGCTTTGGTTTAGTAGCTAAACTAAAAAATGGTGTATGGACTTGCCAACGTGCATTCATGTGTTTTCCGGGTTGTTTGGTTGATGATTGACTGCCTTCCGAGGTTGGGTGGCTAGAGTACTGCTCCATCTTCAGTGGAACACCTTTGAATATATAAACCGGGGTTCCTTTAGCATAGAGATCATTCGTTCTTTTATAATACTATAGTAAACAAAGATGGGGAACCTTAAGAATACAAAAGATGCCACTCAACAAAGTCACGAATTGACAATTTTGCAGAACAAGGCAAAATTCAGATTGCTAAGGGTGAAGTTCAAGGTTTCAAGAAACTAACAGGCGTATATAAGCTTTTGCCAGAAATTTAAGCAACTCCCACTTGGAAATGAAGAAGGCTTTTGAGCAATAATGCTCAATGAAGTATTCCCACCGGGTGATACAGTTGAAGCCAATTGGGGATGGCGCAGAAGCAGATCCAGTGCCACATCTGTGAATGCACATCGACATGGTATAAAAGTACGGAGAGAAATAAAGCCATCTAAAGTATTACTTGCTTTATCAATGGGCATCATGAATGAAGTGAAAATTTATTGCTCACCATAAAATCCAGAATGCACAAGAAGCATCATAAGAGTGATCCCGGGCTTATCAGCAAACGGACTAGGTCTCACATGTTCTCCAGTAACAGTTAATAAATATATAACCATCTCTTTGTGGCCAAAGAGAGCAGCCGAATGTAGAGGCAAACAATTTGAATCATTCCAAATAGAAGGCAGACCAGGATCTCGGGACACTAACAGCTTTGCTGCCTCAACATTACCGAATTTAGCAGCAAAATGAAGAGCTGTTTCGTGAAATCTATTTGTCATACGTAATGCATCAGAAGGCATCACCTCCAGTAGCTTACTTATAAAATAAATCGCCTTGCTTCGAGCAACTGCTACATGGAGGACTGTCTCCGAATCCTTGGTGATCTTTGCTGTGACTGCATCTGGATCACAATCAAAGAACCTCCTCGCACCTTCCCAATCACCCCTAATTGCAGCTTTATAAAGGGGCAAGTAGAAATTCATATCCTTCCCTGCCTTGACTTCCTCTGCCAAAACAACATGAACTAGTATTTGCAAAGTTCAAGTGATGCACAATCACATTACAGTAAACTAACTACTCACCAGCCTTGATTCTGACATCAATGTTTAGTCCCAACTCTGAAGAAGACGAGGCCATTCTTTCTAGAGCAGACTGGCAGCCTTATGCACCCATACAGCTTGCCAAAAGTGACCAGGTATTTACAATTTTGACTTCCAACAGGAGCGGCCTATTAGCCTTCTTCTTGGTTTTAACTGGTCAGCTATGGACAATTTAAGCTGGTTTACCTCCTTTATAGTTCTTTCACAAGACAAGATTTACCCGGTGCACACCTCGAGTAGTGGTCGTGGGTTTCATCGTCACTCACTCAAAAGTGACCAGCTATTTGCCCTTTAGACCTACTAAAGTCTGCAATTTTAGGGTACCATTTACAAATTCTCTCACAATATTTAACATAAAAGAGCAAAAATAATTAAAACTACCCACAAACTACTACAAGTCGCCTATCTACAGAAAGAATCAAAAAAATTTCCCATCTTGGCCATCTACAGATACAGTATAGCAAATCTTCAAAACCCAGTTTCTTAAACATATGCAAAAGCCACAACTACATCAAGAGCAATATACATAAATGATGATAACTACTTTAACTTCAGGAACATCAAACATCTTCTACATTAAATTAAATTAAATTAAAACAGTAAAATTACATGAAGAAACAAAGAATGGCATATCTTTCAAGAGCATCATTAAACAAGCAGACAAATTAATGGCTTACTGGTTGACAGAAAGTAGCTAGCTGCCTGCAAACTATGAAAAAAGGCAAATGAATTCTGGAACAAAATTTACCATTTCTAGTGGCTCGAACTTGCATGAATTTGCAGAAATTGAAAAGGTAAATGCTAATCGACTGATTTACTGTATTTTTTTTATTTTATTTTATTTTTAATTAAGGAGACTAAGACACAGAAATGGAGAAAAAAGAAACAATGTTTCATACTTTTATATTATCCCTTCCCTACCCCTCTTGGTTGATATGAATTGTCAACCTTGCCCCCGCTCGGTGGATATTAAAAAAAGAAAATGGTCAAATAAGCCCATAAACTTTATTCAAAAGGTCAATTAGACCTTTAAATTTTAAAAAGTTACAATAAGTCCATAAACATGTTATTTGGAATCATTGAAGCCCAGGAACTTATTGGTAACCAATAATTATAGGTTACCTAGAATTTGGCGACCCTTTCAACATTTTCTGGTCATAATCATTAACGACTGAACAGTCGCTGGTCGCGTTTGGAGGAGGCGATCATCGCCTTTTCCGGCAAAGGAGAAAGCAAACCAGTTGGTCGCCTCTCAAACGCGCCGGTCACCGGTGGCTGGTGATTATTGTCAAAAAGTGTATGAAAGGTCGTCAAAATCTAAAAGTGTATGAAAGGTCGTCAAAATCTTAGGTAACTTGTAATTACGAGTTACCAAACGATTTTTGATTTTCAATGCTTCAAAATAACTTGTTTATGAATTTAATTGTAATTTATAAAAATTTAAAGGTCTAATTTTTTTTTTTTTTAGTAAAGTGCATAGATTTATTTGACCAATTTCCCCTGAAATTAACCAAATTGCTTTCGAAAAAAAAAACAAATTAATTAAATATGAATGGGTGTGACCAAAGTTGTGGAAGTATTCTGAATTGGCGGGACCCGGTAGCTTACGCGTCAGGATACCAACAGCTGTCCGTTTTAAACAACGGATACTTTTTATGAATCCAAATCCACTCACTCTTCTATTCAAACGTTCACAACAACAAGAAGAACAACAACAAGAAAACGTTTTCAAAAAAAAAAAACAAGAAAACAGTTGAAAGAACAATAAAAATTTCCCCTTCCTTTCATCTTTGTTAATCTATGGCGGAAGAGTTCGCGAGAGCAGTGGAGGACGGCCTCCGGCTGTCGAGGCGAGTATACTTAGGGAAAGACCGGGCGGTGGCGCCGCCTAGGCCCATGTCCGCTATGGAGAAGGCTACTCACTCCTATCTTCCCACGGCTCCAATGCTATACGCCGTGATTGAGAATCCGGCCATCGTCGATAACCCGGACGTTCCCAGCTACCAGCCCCACGTGCACGGCAGATGCGATCCTCCCGCTCTGATTCCTCTCCAGATGAACTCATGTTCTCTCGACGCCGATTGTTATCTCGACACCGCCTTCCTCACCTTCACTGGATCGTGGCGCGTGCACTGCGTCAAGGGGAGCAAGTTCTGCGATTGCCGTATTGCGATTCCGATGGGCGAACAGGTGAATATTAAATATGAACCAAATTTAGTTCTCCTAAATGGTTCCCCTGTTTAGGTTTAGTGAAACACCGCTGATTAACACTTAATTTTTGTTCTCAACTGGAAAAATTTTGCTAATAGGGTTTAATCCAAAGTGTCGAGGTTGAGGTACCCAGGGGACTTTACCGTACTCAACTGGTTTCTATTGATGACAGAACAGAATCCGAAAAGTCAGCACAAGTAGAGGACGGAAGCTATTTGAAGCCTCATATCTTTACAGTCAAAATACCTCAGGTAATTAATACTTGAAAGATTTGTATTAGTAGAAGTTTAATCTGTTCATTTTAACAATATTATGTGAAATTCGCTTTTCAGATTGACGGGGGAACTAATCTATTAGTCACTATCAGCTGGTCTCAGAAGTTATCCTACCATGACGGGGAATTCAGCCTGAAAATTCCATTCAGTTTCCCGGAATATGTCACTCCTGCTGCCAAGAAAATCTCGAAAAGAGAAAAGATAAAATTGAATGTTAATTGTGGTTTAGGGACACAAGTTTTGTGCAGAACAACTAGTCATCCTCTAAAGGTGCTGCTTTTATACATAATTTGTGATTGAAGTTTTGGAAAGGAGTGTGATCATAGTCTGTGATGGTGTGCAGGAACTACGACGTCAAGCTGGGAGGTTGGGCTACTTGTATGAAGCAGATGTTATCAATTGGTCCAGTAATGACTTTGTTTTTACTTACTTGGTACAACCCTATCTGCATTTGTTTCTCAATCTTCTATCAAGAGTAATAGTAAAAAATAGTGATCATTCCTATAAAATTTACTGATGTTACCAAATTATCCTCCAAAAGAGAAGTCACTTTTCGAGTTTCTAGTTTTCTGTAGTTTGATGATTCTGCATATTATATGATACCCTTGCCTCTTCATGTGTTCAGATTTCATCAAGCCAAACATTTGGTGGTGTGCTTTTACAATCTCCATCAGCTCTTGACACTGACCAAAGAGAAATGTTCTGCTGCTATCTTTTTCCTGGAATTGAGCAGCGTAAAATGGTTGGTTAACCCTTTATTTTGGAATTTACTTGTATCTCTTCTAAGCGAAGGCCTATTACAACAAAATGAATTTTTTTTTTTAATTTTTTAATTTTTTAATTTTTTTTTTTTTTTTTAATTTTTATAACTTCCCTTCTGTGGGTGGATTGAAATACAAGTGCCTGAGACTTGCAACTTTTGGGGTAAAGAAGAGTATGATGCTGGTATAGAAGAATGTATCTTATATTTGCATACATAAATTCTGTTTTGCAAACATTTTGTAAAGTCTTGAGCAACCAACTTGGTGCAATTCTTTCGTGATTAAATGAATTACTTGTATAGTAAAAGAATGATGATCACTTGCAGTACTGAATTTTCTGAAAGTTCACTTATGGTCATGTTCGTTAGATCAAATCTTTGTTGTTGTAATGTTGTATTACCTGCTCTCTGCTTTATGATCAAACTTAAATTAGGGAGGATATGCTTACCTGCTCTCTGCTTTATGACAATCAGGAGGTGTGGTCCCCTAACTTAAATTTCTTATATTGCTTGACAGGTCTTCAGGAAGGAATTGGTATTTGTTGTTGACATAAGCGGGAGCATGAGAGGACAGCCTCTTGAGGATACCAAAAGTGCACTCTTTGCTGCACTATCAAAGCTCGACTCTCAAGATGCATTTAGTATAATAGCATTTAATGATCAAACTTATCTGTTCTCATCATCCCTTGAATTGGCAACAAAGGAAGCTATTGAAAACGCAACTCAGTGGATTAACATGAATTTTGTTGCTGGTGGTGGTACAAATATTTTGAATCCACTAAATCAGGTTTGTTATCTGGTGCACTATCAATCTATTATTAACGTATCTTAGTCTTCAATGCACGAGTGCTGCTAGTATTTATGTAAATGTTATTAGAACAGACTCAACAGAAATTCTTTCACTTGTTCAGGCCCTTGAGATGTTTTCTAATACAACAAGCAAAGCAATTCCTCTTATTTTCCTTATCACTGATGGGGCTACTGAAGATGAAAGACACATCTGTGATGTCCTCAAGAGTCATCAAACAAAAAATAGGACAATGAGCCCACGAATTTGCGCATTTGGCATTGGTATGTATTGTATAAACATACTTGGAGATAAATGCTATCTTTCTGACTTGTCATTTACTAGTGGCTTGGCTCGACCTTTTTAAGCTGAAGTTCGTTTGTTGTTCCAGTAGTTTGATGTTGGTTGGTCACTTGAAAATTTTCAGGGCGGTTCTGTAACCATTATTTCCTCCGCATGCTTGCAATGTTGGGTCGTGGCTTTTATGATGCAGCTTATGATGTAGGTGAGTTCTCAGAGTTCTGCAGTTGATATGCTGTCTGTGCTTATCTTATGCAAAAGCCATGTACTGTCCAGTCATAACATGAATTTGATGCATATTTGGCTAATTGGTGCTTGTTCAGATTCAATTGAAGCTCGAATGGAAAACCTATTTGCCACTGCATCATCCATCATTCTTGCAAACATTTGCATTGACTTTGAAACTCTTAACCTTGAGGACTTTGAGGTACAAATACAGCCTGTTTGTTTAGTACTCTTAACTTCTAGAAAGGATTGTAGTTTAAACATGATTTATGTGTATAATAAAGGAGCTTAACAATTTTACATGATAGGTATATCCATATCAAATACCAGACCTTTCATCAGGAAGCCCACTGGTTCTATCAGGCAGGTACTGTGGAGTATTTCCCAAGAACCTTGAAGCTAGAGGTATCCTTGCAGACTTGAGCAATTTCTCTGTAGACCTGAAGGTGCAAGAAACTAAGGACATACCTCTTGATAAGGTAAGAGGTTTACTTTACAGATTGATATCCTCACAGAGAGTTTGGAGTATGAAATGTACATGCACAGGTTCAAGACATCATTTTCAATGATATACTAATGTAATGTTTCACAGGTGCTGGCAAAGCATCAAATTGATATCCTCACAGCCCAGGCATGGCTTACTGAAAATAAGAAGCTTGAGGAGAAGGTAAACAGTTCTCACAACTCTATTATACTGTGATCTGTTAGGATCAAGCGCTTCCTACCATGCCAAAAGCTATAGCTCGTAGCGAAGGCGCAATTTTATTTCCTTATACCGCCAGAATGCCTGAACTTGACCTTTCAAGCCTCCGCTCAACAATCGCCTAACCACTTGGTGTTAAACTTGGCCCTTCACTGGCCTCCGCCCAACATATTGTTTCCCAGTATCATTCATTAAGCCATTTCCTTCATTTGCAGATAGCAAAAATGAGTGTACAAAATGCTGTTGCTTCTGAGTATACTCGCATGACAGTTATAGGGACCGGGAGAACAAAAGGAACCATAGACTCAACCAAGACAAATAAGGTACCAAAATTTCCAATAAATAACAGGAAGGAAACAAAATATACTGGAAAGATTTTTTTTTTTTTTTTTTTGGTTATACCTGATTCAAACTGCTTGTGTTTTAACCAAAGCCCAAATGATATCAGGTTCATGATCCACAAAATCTGGAAGAACCTAAACAGCAAAAGATTATAGTGCTCCAAAATCTTGGACTGGGTTTCGGCAACCTTACTGCCACGGCTGAAAACACCCGTCCTGGTTCAGTCGAATCAAAACCCGATGCAGCAGAATTGTTTGTGAAGGTAGCATCTAGCTGTTGCAGCATGCTCTGTGAGAAACTCTGCTGCATGTGCTGCATTCAGACATGTTCCAAGATGAATGACCAGTGTTCAATTCTCATGACCCAGTTGCTTGGCTCACTAGCTTGTTTAGGTTGTTTTAGTTGCTGTGAACTATGCTGTTCCGGAGACGAGGGATAAGTATACAGTATAATACATATGAGAGATGTAAGATTATTGTATCATAGAACCTGGAAATTTTGTTAATAGTTTAATGAAAAATGTCTTTTGTCAGCTTGACTCCCTTCTCTTGTTAGGCGCTTTTCTGTCACTTTTCATCAGAAGACACTGATATTTGGTGGAATTTTTCTTGGATCTTTGTCATGCCCTTCTCCACTGGTCCAATTGCCTGGTTAATTGTCAACACAACATCCTCAACCACCTGTGACAGATGTTTCAATAGAATGTAAGCCAAATGTTTTGGAGAAAGAAGACTGTTTTGTCTCTTTTCTTCACTGTTTGTATAATGGATGCTGAGGCTGGAAGAAGGATCTTACTTGTTGACCACCTCCAACAACAATGTCCTGAACACTTTTTTTCACACTAGTCCCTGGCGCCTCGACCTCGGTTTCTGTTTTCTCAACAACAGCTGCCTTTTTCTTATCTTCAACATCTACTGACGTTTTTGTTTTTGTTTTTGTTTTTTGAGTTGTGATCTTCCCATACGCAGGCGATGGCAAGAGACGATAAGGCTTGGCTGAGAAAACAAAGAGGTGAGCAATGGCAGCAATGGCCATCTGTGGAAACAATGAAAAGAAGTCATATAATCATCTCAAAGCAACATGAATGCCACTTATACTTCACAAGAAACAGAGAGACTGGATACCTCTATGCATATCAGAAAGTCCTGCAACTTTAGGCATACGGATTGTGCTTGCATTTTTTTTGGATTAACTTGTAAAAAGAACCTGACCTAGCTCGTTTTGACAGCTCAATGTACAACGACTCCAATTTTGTTAAAGAATGCACCACAACTACTATACAAATACAGCACAAGGTATTTGCCCCGTGTCTGAGATTAGTTGTGTGATGCACCCAACATAATGAAGATAGAGTATCAATTGGGCCAATCACAAGGCTCAAAGATAGTGAAAATCTAAATCAAGCCCAATTGCAAAAGATGAAGAAGATTAAATTTTTCTTTAAATTGCTAATTATAGACTCAATTAGTGACTAGTTCTTTCTTCAACCTTTCTCGTGTGAGGTCTAAGGTATTTGGATTCATCTCTATCCTTACCTTGAGAGCTATATTGAGACAATACTTTATATAGATTTTTAAGTCTTAGGACTCCATCTGTAATTTTTAAGCATGTCTTTGTGGATTTGTGATTAAGGTTTTTGGCGAATCACTTGAAGTTACAATGAGACAATTTAAATCTTTGAGGATTTGAGATTAAGAATTTCTCGTGAGGTCTAAGTTATTTTGATCTATATCTATCCTTATCTTGGGAACCATATTATATATTGTTACAATACTTCATCTAGATTTGAACCTTGGACTAGTTCATATGATTGTTTGCGTTGCATGTATATAGATTCACATGGAAAGACTCCTTTATATTTGAATGCTTATATAAATATAACAACATGATGTTTTTGTAAATATCTAGCAATTGACAACACATATAAATTTTGTTCCCTATTCTTACAAATTTATAATGGTGATTTATATAACGTTTTTCTCTATTCTCATAAATTTTAAAGGCAATTTAAAAATTATGTATTGACATTAATTGTTTTGAAACGATGTATTGACATTATTATTCACACACACATATATATATATATAGCATTTACCTTATTAGTAAAGGTAGATGATTTGCTTTATACAATATAGAGGATTTGACTATATAAAATATTTTTAAAATACTCATAATGATTTAATATTCTATATATTAAACAAACCTTAGATAAAATTATCTATGATAGATTGAATTAAAACAAAAATACATACTAATGCATAGGCTTATTGTTTAAATCTTCGATTTTCTTATTACTTGCACTTCAAAATTTGAGTTATTTACAAAAATGCTACTATTTGATTTTAAAATTGCTTCTAGTCTGTTAGAGCTTTCTAGATTGACATTATATATATATATTCGCTGCAAATTCACTGGACCGTCATCAAACTAAGAAGATGCATTCAACAAATAGAGAACACGAATTCAAGTGGTGCATCTGAACAAGATATTATGGGTATCTTGTCAAATTGTGAAAAGTCATAATGGCGTTGATTTTTGCCGATTTGGTGCCCCTTGGAGATGCTCTAATAGAGGGTCTATTATCCAAATTCTAAATCTAAAGGGTAACACATCCTTAAGAGGCAGCCATGTAACTAGAATGTCAAACTGAAAAGAGCAAAATTGATTGTCAAGAACAAACAAAACAATAATACTGAGTAATAATAGTAAAACCTGCGAGTTTCATTGTCAACATATGACACAGTTGAAGCGTTCACAAGGATACCAAGAAACATTTCAAATCAGAGTTCACTATGATAAACATATGGGACAAGAAACTAGTATGTCTCTGCAATGGTGAGCAACGATATCAAAGACTTGTATTCTGGAAAAAAAAAAAACATGAAATAAAGTGAGATCCAGACTAGGATGTCTCACCAAAGGTGAGCAAAGATATCAGCGACTCGTATTCTGGGAAGCATGATACGAGATAAGATCGTTTTGCAAGCTCGAAATCATCAAACTGGAAGGCAGGAGCACATGTACATCCAACTAGAGCAAAGTGCTTCTCAGCGTCTCGTGGAGGATTTTTTACAGCTTTCTTCTTGTCAGCAGAGATGTCTATATCCTTTGTTGGGAATGCACCAAACCATACATTTGGAGGCACTGTGTACTGCACCTGTTGATCGTCTGCGAGGGGATCAGGCCCGATGCCTGTTAACTTGACGCTACCATCAGTCTCGTTTAGCTCTACCACCTGAAAGCCATTGTCGATCGTATCAGATAGGACCGAGAGATGTTTAAACAAGTTTAGTTTTGAATTTACAGGAGCAAAATGAAAATGACAGTAACAAGCACAAGTTTATCTTTCTTTTCTTTCGTTTATTTTTCAGAATTCAGACTAAAGGTCATCTTCACGGGGATAGTTAAGTAAACTTGGCCAACAGAAAAAGATAACGAGTATGCACAAGCGGGGAAACTAGCAGGTATCAAACAAGGAAGAGCTGAAAATTGCATCTCGTATTATGCTTTACCAATGCTCATGCATGCAATACAAATGGAGAATAGTAAAAATGTCATCCACAATAGTTATCAGAGTAATCACCGTAATAGATTCTCCTGCATAAAAGTGCCATGTTTCTGCCATTGGGATTCGGTGCAAGTGAGAAACACTCCCAGAAGGCAGCAAGAAGTAAATAGATGTACTGACAGGTCGATCAACCTTGTCTGCAAAGAAGGACTAATCAGGGATATGAAAAGGACTGGACGAAATACAAAATTACAGGTAAACAGAGAGTTCCAATCACGATATGCAAAATAAATAAATACGGAATACAATTTTGACAGGATACTGAATCCGCAAGATATAACTTATCCTACTGTGAAGTTTCAACTTTGAATTTAGAATTCATAGTTCTATACTTCTCCTTGTTTATTCCCAAATGATCTCACATCATGAAAGATAAACATCAAGAAAGTAGGACAACAGGGGCAACCCCAGCTAAGCTAAGTTGGTCAGGTTGTTTACTCGGCCACCACGAGGTTATAAATTCGCCACCCAATGGAAGAGGCTTATTTGCCTTCTTGGTTTGATCCAATCAGCTATAGCCAATCTAGGCTAATTTACCCGTTGAGGTCTTTTGCCAGCTAGGGTCACAAGACAATACGTGGTTTACCTAGTGGCTGCGGTTTCCCTGGCAAAAATTACTATATGATTTTCAGATTTGGTTCTGCCAAATTTGCTCCCCAATGGCAATATTCACTATTTTAGTTCTACATACAATTATGCAAATTTAAGCTTCTTGGGTTCACCTCACCAATTTAATCAAATAATCTATGTAGGTATATATAAGAGATAATTGGATAAGCTGTATCCTCCAATACCCTCTGTATAGTGTATACAGATACAAATCCACCAACCCCAATCGATCATAATTAGATAAAGAAAAGAAAGGGGAAAAATTGTAATCTTTATCCACGATGATGAAAACCCAGATGCTATACTTGAAACAATAACAACATTAAATGGATAAAAAGGATAGATTTCACCTAAGAGAAGTGAATAAATTGGAATGATATATGAAAGAGGAAAAGGAAGCGATGAAAGACTTACAAGTAGGGGGAAGATGAGATTTAGAGAGGTGGACGGAGAAGTCTCTGAAGGTTTCAGAATAGAAGCCGCCTTCTGGGTGCGACTTCAGATCCAGTTTAGCTACAAGCTTGGAGACAGTTGCTGGATTTGAATCCATTTCCATTTGATTGCTTCCGATACTACAGTGTAATCAATCAGAGGACAAAGGTTTCACTTAGGCTTTCCTAGATTACTCCTATCTTATACCTATTCTCGGAGTCTCAGGTGTTGGAGTCCAACAATGTGGCTTTTCGGGTGGTTGGTAAATGGCCTCATCACTGCACAATATCTTATTTTAGTGTCATTCATTCTTTTCCAATACGAGGTTGTCTTGACTCCCATTTTTCTACTGTCAAAACCTAACTCCATGACTTTCTGAGACAAACTCCATAACATAGGTTATCTTGACTCCCATTTTTCTATCGTCAAAACCAAACTCCATGACTTTCTGAGCCAAACTCCATAGCATGACAAACGTTAAAAATAACCCAAGTTTTTCGGTGAGAAAATAAATCGAGTCAATATAACTTCAAAACTCAACACTAAATTATATACTTATACGGACAAACAGCCCAACGGCAATCCACATCAAGACATTTGGATCCAAAAAATAAAATTTCAAAGTTCATGTAATATTTTTTTCATTATAAAGGGGTTTTTTGATTTGGCCAATTATTTAACTTACCATAATATATTTGAAGTTCGTTCAATTTGAAGATTGGTAAATAATGAAACTATAACACTCTGTAGTAGTAGTAGTGGATGATGAATAATGCTTGAACAAAACAGGGCCAAAGGGCAACAGATTTCAAGAGGAGCTAGAAGCATGGAGTAATGTATGTAAGCCTTTGGCATTATGAGTGATTCAACTCAAAAAACAACAATGGGTCTTTGCCCTACCAACACTAAGACAAACATCATATGATTTCTGAATGACCATATATCACATCAGGTAGTTCTGTTTCTTCCCTAACATACAACAAGGTAGACCAAATCAAAATCTGTACCCACTTTATAAAACAGAAGAGGAATTCACAAGCTATAACATTTTCCTTTCAACAATAACAGCTCCTATAGTAAAGGTAAATGGAATTATCAAAAGCCATCAGAAGCATTATGTATATGTACAGAGCCAGGATTCAGTTGCACCATCAATTTGCATAATAAGTGCACTTCTGGCTAGTAAACAGTTTAATAATATAATTTTATTCAACTGTAAAGGAGGGAAGAAGAGGAGGAGAGAGCGAGACTAAAAGAAATGTAAAACTGTTATTCTTGCCCACAAAAGGCAAAATTTCCTCACCCCTAAGGCCCCCACAACTTGGCCCGACAGGAGTAAAACTGTTATTCTAAAGAGGAAAATGTCCAATCCAAGATTCCTTTTAGTGAACTTGACAAAAATTTTCAACCACGAAAAACACTCTTCATTAGTCCTTGTAATGAGCCTCCCATTCCTGCACCAACTGCTTCTGCCAAATTTTTTGCCTGCAAAAGTTGCAATCTCTTTTCAACATCCAACTTTCAAAGAGTAAAATCCTCTAAACAATGCTCTAGCCTCTAGGTAACCATGTAATAGGATTTGTTTGAGACCAAAAAAAAAAACAAAAAAGTGATCAAAGACTAGATACTCACCTCATTAGCAGTCTTCCTCAGGTCAAAAGCATCTCTAATTCGGGCATCCAAGAATTTCCATGTATCACGAAAATCTGTAAATACGAAATATATTATGAAGATCTGTACAATTTCCAACAAGTGCAGCCAACTTAGGCTGCATTAGGGGCACTGGCAAATGCAAACAGGTGATGGTACATTGGTACTCTATGGGCATAGGTGGCCATCTATATAGGCTGTGCATTTCAGTTTATGACTTGTAATATGTATCTCCACTCACAGCGCACAAAGAAATGAAGGAAGAGCATGAAATGCTTTTTAGGTAAATAGGTTCAATGAATTTTACTCCGTATTAAACAATCAAGAGGGATATCCCTCTGTATTTCCAACTCAATGAGGCAAAAAGATAATTGAATGTTTTTGGTGGCCTAGATGATTTTGGAGGCATATTTACCAAAACCATATATTTTTCCTTGGCTTTTTTGTTTTAAAAAATGGACAAAGAAACAGGTAGGACACATTCTAGGTTCAGACTAGGTTTTATTATGCAGATTGAGCATGCCGTGGTCAATGAAACAAGCTTTTACTGATGTGAAGAATGGATAATGTGCAAAAAACATTCAGACACAAAGTGCATGGGAAGAAAAGTCAAAGAACCTGGTGAGTGATCAGTCAGCATATATAGCTCGGTTGTAGAGTATATTCCACCCAGGACTGTGCGCTTCACATACCAATCAATATCATCAGCTTCATCACCAGCAGCATGACAGATCTCATCAATCAACATTGCTCGCTGCCTAAAGCTTGTTGGTATATTCAATGGTTGTGCCTACAAAATGCAGTTGCCATTAGGATATTTAATAAGTTTCTGTACAATATGTACTCCTTGGTTTCCTTCCAGCAACAAACAAACCAAAAAAAGGCTTCAACTCCTGTAACAAAGCGATGGAACATAATGCAAGAAGATGATACCTGTATGCTGAGTGCTTGAGCCCACTTTGGCAAGTAAGGAGCCTGCATTTCTAAGCGAAGTCTGATAAGTGTTGCAACTCGATCACTGGGTATCATGGTTTTCAAATCCTCCCTTGCGTCAATAATATCAATGAGTCTTTCCAAACAATCATCCATGAAAAACTACAAGGAAAATTATAAAGGGAAAAATAAATAATGACTCAAAACCATGTAAACCGATAATCTATCTAAAAATACTACATTTCCCAGGAGAGCAACACTATCAAGTACAGAGTTCAAATTACAAACCAGTGGCAATGAGTTCATGCATCCATATAGTAAAGGAAAGCACAAACCATAACATTAAGCTTTTTAAACTGTTTTTAATTAGTTAAAATATATATATATATATATATATATATATATATATATATATATATATATATATAGTTTGGAATGAACTATCAGGTGCCATAACTGTTTATCTTTGACTTTTCTGACTTGTTCTAGTTTGCATGCATAGAAGACAGTAACATCACCACTCCACAAGGACAAAAAAGAAGGAAAAAGGAACAAATATGTATCAATGTAAAATGAGATGATTATAGGCTTCATTCAGAAGCTGTTCATTTCATGGACTTATGAATGCCTGAGAGTGAGATTGCCCCAACTCCTATAACAGTTCCTAAATAATTAAAAATAGAGGCGTTACCTCTACTAGAGCAGCTTCTTTTGAAGCAAAAGATCCAACAATTGATGGAGAAACCCCAACATCCCTTGCCCCTGCAATCATGGCTGCTTCAGTCCACCCCAATCTAATCTGCATTCAAAGATCAGCCATGTCAACTCTGTTAAGGCGAAATGGGAAAAGGTTTGAGTTGGATTCACACGAAACGAACCACACATCATTAGAAACACACATGAAAACAATATTTCCCACATTTGATTTAGAAACCTTTCAATTTGTAATTAAGTCTGTTTTTATGGCAGCAGTTGGTGTTCCTCAAGTAATAACCACCTTACCGATATCATCAGTGACCTACTGACTACTGATCACCAATTCACCACGATTACTTACTCGATAAATAATCATCCGGTTCTACAATTAGATAAATTAAAAAGGCACATAAGCCGACATCAATGAATTCATACTAAACTAAACCCCCCAATTCGAACAATTCATTTCAACTAAGCCACATTATTAAACGTCATTAGAGAGAGAGAGAGAGAGAGAGAGAGAGAGAGAGAGAGAGAGAGAGAGAGAGATGCGGACCACATGAGGGAGAGAGGCGGTGAGAACACGAGCCTGCTCGTCTTGGTAATGAGCTTTAGGCCTTGATGATTTCGTTCTGGAGCTCGATTTTCCGTCCTTCTCATAACCTCGAGCTGTCTCATCGTCGTTCCTAGCTGATGAGGCATTAGACGCGGTTGATGACGATGGCGATTCATAGTGGGAATGGGTAGAACTCTGATTCGGAATGTTCTCAGAAACAACTGAATTGAAAAATCGCGGTGATTGGGTCTCACCAAGAGCTCGCTTGGAAGAGATATTGAGCTGAGCGTTGTAGCGGCGCAACGCCGGAAACAACCGTCTCGCAGCCGTTCGATACATCTTCGCTAACTAGAGCAACAATTTCGTATAGTACGACTTACGACTACAATAATACAATCACTACAAGTTTTGGCTCCACGTAAATGCAGCTTGCTTCGCCACGTGTACCAAACTATCTCCACTAGGAATTTATGGGGAAAATATTTAAATATTATATTCTCATTTTCGACATGTATTTATTAAAAAATCCAATAATCATTACATTCAAAATATACCTTGTATTCACTTTTAGTATATTAAAATTGTACTTTTTTATAGCTCACACAGCACTCTCTGGACATGGTCCGCATAATAATTTACCGTAGAAGAATAGTAGTATATTCATGGTATAATAACACCTTATTTTGATCAAGCTAATTAAGGTAACCCTCAAATGTTATTTTGACTGAGTTAATCTTGGAAGCTTTTTAGTTCTATCTTTTGAATGGCTATTATTTTTGGACTTATTGGACCAGAGTCTATACTATTATAGCAAATATATATATGGTAATTGATCCCCAAAAAAAATTGGAGGAGACTTGATTTTTATATATCAGCCTTAGTTTTGAGAGCTCACAACAATATTGTACAAAAATCAACACCAAAGTAGCCAACAAAAGATACTTATCTACTTTCTTTGATAATTTGATTATGAAATAATCCTTCATATGGCTTCATGGATGCATATATGCATGTTTCTTCAATTCGATGTGAGCAGGCTTGGGTTCTCAAGTCTCAACACTTCATTCTCCGTTTTTGTCCTTAAATCTTCAATTCATTCCGCGGGCTCTCTCATCTGGGAATGGCAATTCATCATCAAAAACTTCAAGATCTCCATAGCTAGCTAGCTGCAACAGCTTAATTGAATGCCGGCCTGGAATTGCCTCGATCTCTCATCATCTAATCATCTCATCTGTGCGTGGCTGCAATTAGAATTTCAAGTTAATACCATCTAAGATCTTTCGAGTATAGTGATTTTGTCACATTTAGTTTTATTAGACTTTCAAATTAACCACCTATCATGGACCTTCAACTATCAACCAGCCATGGTCCTTCCAAGAAGACCGCGGTTGGTTAAATTTTGGATGTTAACTTGAACCAGTGATGATAACCTAGGACTAAGCATGTCAAAATCAGTATACTCGAATGACCAGATATAGCATTAACTCTGGGGATTCCTTAACCTTGGATATCTCGTATTCCCTCGATGGCCTCCTTCATGCTAAGCCGCTTCTCAACATCACTCTCCGTGCACGCCACCCCAATCTGCAGAAGCTTCACCATCTGTCCATCCGTATCCACATCAGCAATCTCCGGATCAATCACGTCCGTTTCTTTGCCGTCGGCCACCGCGTGCCGGACCCACTGCACCACATCCGTCCCGCCTTTCTGGTTATTCAGATACTGCGAAGGGAACTTCCCCGTCACTATTTCAAGAACGAGGATTCCCAGGCAATACACGTCGCTCTTGTGCGAGATTTGCAGCCCCTCCGGAGCCTTGAGAGCGAACATGAAGTGCAGCGTCGGCGTGCCGTTCAGCAGCGGATGGAAGGCGTAGTCCGTGAGAAGTGGGTCGTAGGTTGGCGTGAGAAGAATGTTGCTGGATTTAAGGTTGCCGTGTGGTAGCTCGTAGGTTGCAAACTCCGTGTGGAGATACTCCATTCCACTCGCGACTCCCTTGATGATCTTTATCCGTGTCGCCGCGTTTAGATCATTGTGAGCCGCCCCGCGATCACCTGCATGCAAAATTAAAATTAATTTCCATTCCATTCATGCATGAGAGTAAGAAAATGAGGGTATTGTACACTTGTACAGAATCTGAAGGGTCAAATCCAGCAATTGTTGCCCACAGACCAGTGAATTGAAGGGCTAATTAAGCCTGATGGCAGTATAAGAAAATAAAGTTATGCATTCATTATGATTGAGGGGTATCTAGGGTTAATCTTCTCACGAACCATGCAACAGGTACAAGAGGCTGCCATTGGGGACAAATTCAGAGACCACCAATTTTTCCTCTTTTCTGTAATGGTAAGCCAAAGGTGGCAAGATGTTGGGGTGCCGTAAATTTCCCATCTTTATGATCTCTGCATCAAATGCATCTTTGTTCATTCTATTATTCGTCTCTTTCAGCCTCTTAACCATCACGGTGAGTCCAATTGGCATCTCCGCCTTGTAAGCCGATCCCAGCCCTCCATTCCCAATGACCTCAGCAGCCGCCATCATCAAATCTGACAGCCCAAACACGCCCCTTTCCTCGTTCACCACCACAAAATCCCCTCCTGATGATGTGCCCGGGGTAGTGGGGGTGCCGCTTCTCCTGGATGAACGGTTATTAATGGATTCTCTGTTGGCCATTCTGGGAATGTGGACAGGGACAACAACCTCGTCAAGTTTCTCTTTTCTCCTGGTTTTAACGTTGTTTTCGGTCTGGTTCTTGTTGAAAAGGATTCCCACCAAGAGAAGGGCTGCTACTATGGATAAAAGTAGCCATCTCATGCCTGATTTGCTGAGCTGGGCGTTAGGAGGGGCTCCGGCGGCGGCGGCTCCCCCGTGTAAATCCGCTCGGCATTGTCTCCCCACGGGCTCCCCACAGAGCTCAGGGTTTCCCTGGAATGCCTTGGCCCCGAATCTCGCCATGCCTGATGGGATTTCCCCCTGCAATTTATTCCCTGATAAATCAAGCTTCCTCAGGGATTCTTGCGCTAGAGGGGGAATAACACTGGAGAATCCATTCCCTTCTAAATGGAGTTCCATCAGGCGTGGCAATTTCCCCAACGAGGCCGGGATTTTCCCGGAAAACCCGTTGCCGGAAAGCCAAAGTTTCCTCAACCCATACATCTTTTTGAAGTAATCTGCGGAGATCTCCCCGGAAAACTTGTTCCCTTGGATGAAAAGCGCCCTCAAACTCCTCAGCTTGTTGAAATCAGGGATGGGCCCTGAAAAACTGTTGTTCGCCATGGCTATCATCCTGAGACCTTGAAGATTCGACAATGCATCAACGTCAATGTCCCCTGCCAGGCCCATATTGTAGAGGCGAAGCCCTGTAACGGTGTTTCGGTGGCATTGCACGCCGAACCATCGGCGCTTCTTGTCGCAGGGGCTTTTGCCCTTTACCCAGGTATAATCGAGGCCTTTGGCGTTGTGCAATGATTCCTTGAACTCAATGAGAACCTCGTCATCTCCGATGGAGATGGAAAGGGGTAGGGATTGAAGAATCAGGCAGAATGAGAAGGAGAAGAGGAGAAACGTTGGAATGCGACGAACAACGGCCATGTTGCCGGAAAACCTTAAAACGCTTCCCGGAACAGAAAAACTGCCGCTGTTCGTGCGTAGAGAAGAATGAAATTCTTCTCCCAAAAGTTTGAATCCCCAACCCCAACAGGGAGAAGAAGAATGAAATTCTCCAATAAACGTTTACACGTTTGGTTTTGTTTGGGTTGGGGTTGGGGTTGGGATATTGATGTTTCATGGTGGGCAGGTGTTAATTTCACAAAGATTTTAGTGATTGATGACAGACAGACAGACAGACAGACAGAGAAATTTTTCTCAGAAAATTTGACAACAATTCATGATGGTTGGGTAGAAAAGAGAGGTGGACCTTACATTGACCTTGGAAGTCACTGGAGAATTAGAAAGTTTAAAGGACTAATATGAAATAATTAAGGGATTAAAGATGTAATTTCTCCAACTAAACATAATAATATCATTGCCTACAAATGTAATCATTTCCTAATTCACTTAAATATGATGTCAGGAGTTTGAACTTATGTGTATATAATAATGCTTTTAAGAGTATCAATATCAATTCACATTTTGCACAGTTTTTAATGTGTTACGAGAGGAGGGAGAGAGGAAGAGAGAAAGGGTTGGGCAAGAAATAACAGAAAAAGAAAAAAATAAAATAAAAAAAAATGAAAGACTGATTCAGGGGTTGGCCAAGAAATAACAGAAAAAGAAAAAATAAAATAAAAAAATGAAAGACTGACATTGAGTCAGTAGAACAGATGGAACACTTTCTTCTGTTCACTTTTTTAATGCACTTTTACAGTAAAACACTGAACCAACTAGATAAAAAAGAAAAAGAAAAACAGTATCAATATCAGTTCACATTTTCCAATGCACTTTTACTGTTCCAAAAACTTTATTTTGCAGATGAAACTCTTTCTTCTTACCTTCTCTATTTTTCATATTGGCTTTAATACTCTCAAAAACCTGCAAGAATCATTGATGTGCATGTTCTAAGAGAACCATCTATAATCATTTTTGAATCACTTAAATATGATGTGGAGAGTTTGAACTCATATATATACAAAAACACTTTTAAAAGAACTCACCTTTTGCGGAAGTTGTGAAACATATATTAAACCAAAGAACAAAATCTCATGATCTCAATGTGGTGTTCTTGATCAAACCTTTTGGAAATGCCCCAGAGAGAGCAAAGGGGTTAACATCTAAACAAAAATTCAATCTTTTTTTAGTGGTAACAACTAACAACTGAAACATTTTTTGTTTATTACAATTGCTGGTGATTTATATGGACTATTGTAAATCCATATACCTAATCCAAGGTCACCTAGAAGACAAAAATAAAGAATGGTAAAGAAGAGTGCATGAGAAATCCCATCCAAACATCTTCAACTACTGAGATTATGCTTAGTGGGGAAACTGGGAATGTAATGGTTCAACTTCAACGTACATCATCTTACCAGAACACTACTACACATATTATAATCTTAATTCTTAAACATGGATGAATGAGGATACCAATTTGCAGATTTTTATTCTTCTTCTCATCATCATCAACTTCCCAATCATTATTTGACCTTTATATATTAATGTCTGCTTCTGCATGTTCACTCAAACTGGTGCCACCTAACCCCATTTGACCTGCAGATTTGTCAGATACTAAAAAATACAAATAAAAAAAATCCACTAAGAAAGCTCAACCTCAACACTGATTGTGACCATCTAACCCATTATTGCCCACTTGGCCATAAAAAGAAAATGTTATGCAAACTTCTTAATGAATGCAATGAAAATGTTATGTTTCTCAATATATCAATCTAAAATTACATTTCAACTGAAATTTACTATATACTCTCATCTGATTTTATTGATAAATTGCAATCAATATGGTACAGCAAGTTTAAAAGTTATTGTGATTTTTGTATATTTAAATTGAATTTTTTTGTAATAAAAGAAACAGTTTTTAAACTAGCATATGTTATTCATAGTTAATGCTGCTCTGAGAGGACCCATTAGCGTTTACATTGATGATGCGGCTGGGTGGATGGGGAGGGATTGGAATGTTTCACTATGTGAGGTTTATCAGGTGCAAAACAGGGTGGCAGACGCCCTTGCCAATCATGGTGCTTATCAATCGGTTGATTTGAAAGATCACGATAATGGCCCTCCGAGGTGCTGAGCAAACTATCACTAATGATTTAATGCCAGCCACTTGTGTTCGCAGAGTGAGGGAAAGAAACTAGTCTTACCTTCCCTCGGGGTTGCCCTCCCAATTAAATAAAAAAATAAGTTCAATAAGCAGCTCTACTAGGAAGTCCAACTTAAAAGCATGTAATTACTAGGTCAACAAATCTACAAGTAAAAACATGTGATTACTAAGTCAACAACCCGACCACCTTGATTGGGTTGCAAGATTTTCAAATTGATTTTGTGTTAGGTGTAATGGATGTTTTCTTAGCATGGAATCATGATCAATCATCCATTTACAGTTAACTTCTCGCCCTGAGTCTTTCTTCTTCCTTTGAATGCACTCTTCGTCTTCTCTCTTCCCCTGTCATTGTCTTCCCAACCACACCACTTATTCTGATGACTACAGTTCACCTTCCATCACAACCTTAAGTTCCCAGAACTAGTCTTCCTCTGTTACACCTACCCAACTCCATTTTTACGCTGTTGCGCTATTATACTCGCGGAGTTCCACGCTATAACTCGTCTATGTGATCAAAGATTGCATCTTTACTCTCAAACACCCATTTCTGTTACAGAACAATGGTGGAGACACAGACGCGTAATCATCGCTGCATCCCCACCTTCTTCTCCACGCACAAGACACTTCTGACGGTGCTTTGGATCGCCGTCTTCTGCTCTGTGTTTCTGTGGCAGAGGGATTGCGCTGATGGGCTCTTGTCTGTCCGGCGAGGTTTTCCGGCTAGGGAACTGCCTAGGCTCCGGCCATTGGCGTTTAATTTGACGGAATTTGGAGGGGTTGGGGATGGGGTTACTGTGAATACGGCGGCGTTTGAGAGGGCTGTTATGGCGATCTCTAAACTCGGGAAGAAGGGTGGTGGGCAGCTCAATGTGCCTCCTGGGTTATGGCTTACGGCTCCGTTTAATCTCACCAGCCATATGACTCTCTTCCTCGCTGAGGGTGCTGTGATTCTTGGCATTGATGTGAGTATTCATTCATTTCAATAAATTTCATTGCCAAAGATTTAAGCTTTGCTCAACTAAATAAATAGCTTCTTGCCCACAAAAGCCAAATACCCGGGAACCCATACTCTAGCCTGACAGGATTTGCGGAGGTGGGCCGTCCATTAGGTGATAGAATTATATTTGGTGCCCACAAGAAGCTCACTATGTTGGGCGTGGGTCGGGTTGGCCGAGTTCAGCTCTCGCTCTATTTGAGACGTGGAGCTGTGGCTTATAGTGATGTGGTTAAATGGTTAAGCGAACTTGACTTACAACAGTCACATGATGGGTGACTCCTGAGAAATTAGGCAAGATCCATCATACTATATTAGGTGTGACTCCCATTTTGTAGCTGTCATGGCTAGATCTTGTGTTCTTGACCATAATCTGTTACCTATGAACCAACTGAGTTATATATGCAGGTTAAGTGAATAGCTCTATTCACTTAGTAAGAAATGAAATCATATGAGGTT